>JARVGV010000412.1:9793247-9809094 GCA_031762435.1 Hypsolebias longignatus | reverse complement strand
GTTTGGACATGTCCAGAGGAGGGACAGTGGGTATATTGGTAGAAGGATGTTGGAAATGCAGCTGCCAGGAAAAAGACGAGGAGATCTATGGATGCAGTTAGAGAGGACATGGAGGTAGATGGAGTGAGGACAGAGGATGCAGAGAGATGCTCAGGGAGCTTGTGTGTTTGCCCAGACACATGAACATATGTTTTGATCACATAGATGACACTTAACATTTATAAAGTAACGTTTGAAACTAAATGACTTCTGTAAACCTTGCTGCGTATGAAAACCTGGAAAACTGTTTGGTTTGAGACAATAAAACGTTTTCTTCAACATTTTATTAAAATCCGCATATTTACATTTCAAGCCAAATTAATCACAGTCCCAGAGTGTGAGTACCGTAATCAGATTACATTTTTTAATCGATTGACAGCACTAATTTTAACATTTATTGCCATTTTTACAATTTAAAACAAAATAAAATACCAGATTCTTGTAAAAAAAAAGGGAATAAATAAATATATTTTATTTGTTTTTAACCAATTTTTTTTTTTGTTTCAACAAACTGAATTGTGTGCGTTTGTGATTTTTTTAAATTGTGGAAAAAATAATTAAGCATAGAAATAAAGAATGGATTTAAAGTGAGTATTTTACTCCTTGTATTAGTTCTAGTCATGGTATATTTGCAAAAGAAATGACCAAACAAAAAAAAAATTTTTTTTAAATAAATAAAAATAAAAAAAGGAAAGAAAACTGCTAAAACCAGTTTTATTTTTTTGTTTATGTAACAACCAATAAAATTCAGTTTATAGTTTTGGTCAAAGTTTAAAAGAGCCGCTGCAGAGGGACCAAAGAGCCACATGTGGCTCCAGAGCCGCAGATTGCAGACCCTTGAAAGTTATAAGTTTTGTAGAAGGATCATTGGTTCTGCCTTCCTGGTTCCTGGCTGGAACCAACTCACTGTACTGAAGGACCATAGTGATACATGCAGATCTAGTCCCACCCAAAATGACTGGATGATCATTTTGGACGACGTCACTGAACGGACCCTATAGTATCAGTGTTGTGCTCACCAGGCGGGCAGGTGTTGAACTTCAGTCCAGACTCGGCTGGCTGCAGCAGCCTCTCTATCAGACCTCGAGAAAGAAGAGACGGGGAGAAGATGACCGGCCGCTTGGCCTGAACCTTCACTGGTTGCACCAACGTGTACGGGATTAAGTGGTCCTCTTGACCTGTAATAAGTAAATTTCATCATGAAAAATGCACACAAGCAATGAAAAGTAAACAACTGGTAACAAACAAACCAGGCTGTCACAACCTGGGAGCATGTGGCTGGAACGTACGTTTGCTGAGAGTGTAAAGAACCGGCTGAGAGGAGCCGACACCCCGGCAGCCGGGATCCACAGCTTTGACCAATCGAACGCGACCAGAAGGTTTCTTTGAAAACTACAAGAAACAAAAACACCAACTAACATAAGTAAAAACTATTTGTTTTGTTATTTTCTTTTTTTATTAATAGAGTTGTGCATATTCGCTTGAAAGAAACATTCCTACCATCTTCCTCTTGAAGTCCTTTTGGTTCAGAGACATTTTTCGTAACCGTACGAGCAACAACTGCTGAGCCCTGAGAGAAAACAGGATCCAGGTTATTTGCACTTGAACATGCTGTTGCTCCAACTAGTTTTTAACATTACACGCTGCACAAATTTACAATCAGAGGTTCACATCAACTCATCATGAGCATGAATGTCACAATAATTTATTATTTATTTGATCTGTTCATTTTTAAGAAGAAATAATTATACAGCAATACAACTTTGAATAGTTTTATTGCCTGCCGCTGAGAGGTGAAAGACTGATGATAATGGTTTTGCTTGTGAGTGTGCTCTAGTTTTATTTTTTTATTTAAACATTTAGTTTACTGGGAAGAAATCCATTGAGATCATTACCGGTAATCTCTTTTACAAGGATGTCCTGGACAATATGCAAATACAGCAAGTTAGCACTAAGCTGCTCATTAATGGCTATAACTCAGCCAATCCTACACATACGGAGCCATTTTTTATTATTATTGCATAAGATTGAGCAAAATGTCATTTTATAGATTTGACTCAAATTGTTACAACTCTGTCAAGTCATGAAAAAAGCATGCCCTCCAAAGGTAACGCCTTCAAGCCCAGTGGACAAGCCATAAGATTTACTTATTATTTGCTTGTCCAAGGCGGTGCAGAGTGATGGATCCTGACGAGTGAAGGGAGTCATTATCCATCACCAAGTACAATGACGGAGCCAGGGGGTGGCTAATGGTGGTATTGGCCACCGCAGATTAATCTTTGGCCACCCCAATCATTTGAGGAAAATATATTTTTAGGCAATATAAAACTAGAAAACAGTTTCCTCAAATGATTTGGGTGTCCGGTTTACAAACATTAAATGTATGGCGGTGACCATCTTGGATTTTGACGTGGCAACCCAATTTTGATGGTGACCTTTCTTACACCTATGCACCCATACACCAAAAGGGAAGTCATGCTTGGATGTTGCGTACTTTTCATCTGAAAGTGCTTCATGGACAAATCTCAATGTCTTGACATCAAATGCATATGTAATGAGTTTATAAATGTTCTTGCTGATAAGAGTTTTTTTGATGTCTCAAATCCTGTCCTGATAGGACAAGATGTGAAGAGATCTTTTTTTGTAATACCACTATCCACCCTCATGGCCTTTTACTTTTTTCTGTCTAAAAAGTATTCTGATAAGTGGTTGCGCTCTTACAGCAGCAACAACGTGCACTCCGCCCATCTTTCGGACGACTGTACGAACATAATCTCAAGTGTATCCCGCTACAAGGATAATAAAGCTTATTCTGATTCTGATGTTGTTCAGCTAATAAAATGGACAGATGGACAAACATGGTGGCAGCCATCTTGGATTTTAATGTGGAAACCAAATAATTGAAAGGAAACTTTACTACCCCTAGATGCACCCATACACCAAAATGGAAGTCAGCACCTCGCTTATTTTTCAAGTTATCCAGCTCTCAACATAGACACACAGACAGACAGAGGGTATTTCCAATTCCCCTCTTCACTCCGTGACGGGGGACAAAAACATATTTAGATCATCGTTATACTCTGGACCAAAAACAGTTTAAATAAATCATTAAAAGCCCCAAATGAATGCAACATTCATCTAACCTTAACTATTGTAAATTCAAAAAAATTCAAGACAAAAACAACTAGACTATGTTTTTACTTAACTATTGTATAAATGTCTTTAACCGAGGGGGGTGAACTGACGCACCTGTTGTAGTTGGGCATGGTTCCTTTCTGCAGAGGCTTGGCTGTGACCGGGTCCACCAGGGAACAGTGCCAGTGATAGTTCCCGTTGTACTTTGTGTCTGTGACATGTATGATGTCGTCACAGGAAACGCCCAGGGACGGAGGGTCACCACGAGGCTCCATGTTGAGATTGACCCGCACATAGAAGGAGTCGGCACCTGAAAACGAAGGCGACGAAAGCTCCGAGCACAGCTTCGAATACGCTGAAGGGGGGAGCCAAGAAAGGAGGACGTTTTTAGTCTGGATCTTTGTGAGAGAGAAATACAATTTTCTGAATAACATGGGGAAAGATGTCAAAGTGTGGATGACCTTTGACCCTTACAGAGAGGGGATTTATTATAGGGTATATTTTGCTCTCGTCTCATGGTTTTAAGTTTTTTGAGACTCACCGTCCGGGTTGCTCTGGTGTTTCAGTGCTGAAAGCTCGGTCCACCACTGCAGAGAAAAGTGGGCCACCTCAGCGGTGCACTGATTCAACATCACACTTCCTCCACCGAACAGAACCCGCTCCAGCTAAACACCACAGAGACAAACCTGGACGTGACCTTACAGCCTCGCATTACAACGGCAGCTGTTATCAGAGCGAACCATTACAGAAATGCAATAAAAACTGTACGAGCAAACACTTTTACACACCCAACACTTTTCAGAAGCATATTATTGTCTGATTGTTCAAACACAGGCTTCATTTGTGATTCATCCACCAGAAATACACGCACCTCCAGCAGCTCACTGCCCTCCTTTAGTCCACACTGCTCAGCTGGAGAGCCAGCTTTCACATGGCTGACAAAGATCCCCACTCGGTTTCCTCCCACGATGGTGATATCATCAGCTAAACTGGCTCTTCCGTGTTTCGGTGAGTTGGGGGGGCTTGAAGATGGGGAACAGGGGGAGGGTGGCTTCCTAAGAGACACACAGGAAAAAAACAAACGTAGTATGACAAGTGACTATGTCCAGTTTAAAGGCATGTTTTGGGAAGATGGTAACGGCAGTCAGTGTCTTACCTGCAGTAGAACGTTATTACCAGGTAAAAGTTTTCTCAGGGGAGACGAGCTAACGGATCGTTTCAGGGGCTCTAAGCCCAAAGTAAAACTAATGTTATAAAATAACTCAAATCTCAAACTTTTCACAGCGGTTCACGTAAACACTATTAAAAAAAAAAAAAAAAAAAATCTTTATTATTTTGAATTCTTGACGATACAGTCCTTTACAGTTCGTTTTATGGGTTTTAACCTGAAGACTGTGTTGGTCTGCAGTCCATTACCAATAATGGTCCATGTGAAACTTATGCTGCAAAATGAAATTGAGGTTCATATCTGACTTCATGTTTATACAACTGACTCAAAGATTTTTTTTTTTTTTTTTTTTTAGAAAATTAATTTAGGGTTTCACATGGTTTGGACAGTTGCAATCTGGTTTTGTCTTTGAGACAGGAGCAACAACGAAAGGTAAAAACTTAGTTATCTGCACAGGCAGTCTGGACACAAAGAACACAAGACAGAGTCCTCACAAACATGTTTTTATGACACTGGTGGACTCTGAGCTGGGTTCTCTGGGGCACCGTGGCCTGAATAACCATAACTCTGAAAAATACAACACTCCAGCTTCGTCTGTAATTTTTGGCCTCGACAAAACAGATTGTCTGATGAAAAATTAAAGCTGTGTAAGAATCTAGTTTTGACTCAGAATGTTGTATCTGATAGTTTTGCTGGCCCTTTTGAAATTAACCTTCTGTTTTCCACCACATGTTTTGTATTGATCTGTACTGGTATCAGAATACAGACCAACACAGGTGTGGGGATAAACATCACCATAAAATTACACGTTAATAACTGGATTATCAAAAATAGGGAGCAATGTAACAGTTAGTAAATTAGGATTCAGATAAACAGCTATGGATTTTTTTCCCTTAAAGATTGGAGTTTATTTTTAATTTTTATTTACCCTTTATTTATACAGGTAGTCTCACTGAGCCACGAGAACTCATTTTCAAGAGAGACCTGTTTGTTGTTTTAGGAAAAGCAGAAATTCACTTCAGCATCACGCTGCGCCCAGACTAGCCGTTAGCTCAGCTCCTCCTCAAAATTGCCTGCCTTAGGAAACTGAGAAATTTCTATTGTAGGTAAGACACTGACTGCTGACCAGAACTCCACCCCCCCCCCCCCCCCCCCCCCAAAAAAAAAAAAAGAAATCTAAGATGCTCCTCAAATTAAGCAACACTTACTTTTCAGTAAATTTACATGATGTTGTATGAGGGGGGCAATTTTTAAAGACATTAAAAAAATTAAAAACACATTTAATGGCACATTGGTCATTTACTTTCTTTTACTCATATCTCTCATGTATTTATTTTACATACAAATGATTGTGTCACATTTTAAAGTTTGCAGATGACTCTTGTCATCCTGACCCTTCTCAGCGGTGATGATCCAGACCCCGGGCCTGTGGTCAGGGTCTTCAATGAATGATGCACATCTTCCTTTTAAAGTTAAATGTTTCTAAGACAAAGGAGATGGTCATTGATTTTAGAAAAGACTATTGCAGCTCCTATGGTCATTTACCATGGAGAACGGAATGTGACTAAATGAAATGAATAAATACATAATAATGAAATGTATTATTAAATACATCATTAAATTATTAAATACACAATTAAATGATTAAATACACAATTAAATTACTTATTTCATGATTTATTTAATTTTGTCACCATCCGTTGAAGGACGGAATGTGACAAAATGAAATAAATAAATACATAAGACAAACATAGCAATTAAATGTATCATTTAATTAGTAAATACACCATTAAATCATTAAATACACATATTAGTAAATACACTATTAAATTATGAAATTTACCTTTTAAATTATTTCATGATTTATTTATTTAATTTTGTCACCAATGATGCATTTCATTATTATGTATTTATTTATTTAAGTTTGTCACCATCCGTCCTCCATAATTAACGGTGAAGCTGTTGAGGTGGTGCATTATAATAAATATCTGGGAACTGTTCTTCATGACAAACTGACCTTTGACCCCCCACGTGAACTCACTTTGTAAAAAGGCCCACCAGAGAAAGTATTTTTATCGGAAGCTCTGTGGTTTTAATATTGATTCTACTTTTATGAGAATGTTTTATTCATGTTTTATTCTTTTAACTTTCACCTTCATCTGTTGGTTTGGACTTTTGACATGTAAGAACAGGAACAAACTCTCAGAGATTGTCCGGATGTGCAGCAAAATGGCTGGAATACAGAACCTACACAAGGCAAGGTCAGTGAACAAGGCCAGGCAGATTCTGGCAGATCCTGATCATCCTCTCCATGATGAGTTCAGGTTGCTTCCATCTGGACGCAGGTATCTGCTGCGAACGCTGATGATTTCTGTTCTGTTATTTTAATGTCTCAATGTCTCTTCTAGTAAGAATGTTTTGTGTGTCTATACTGTGAAACAAGTTGCCCCTCGGGGATAATTAAGATTCTTGAACTTGAACTCTAATAAATACATTTTGGTTGTGTATTAAAGCTTTCAGGAGGGCTTTTTCCTAAGGTAGTACCTGGGAACAATGGGACTGGGTTGGTTGTTAGAAACCGAGGACATGTTGACCAGGTCAGGAGGGAAGAGGTGCGAGTGTAAGGAGGTCCAAGAGTCACACAGAGAAGGTTCACTCTGATCATCTGAAAACACAAGGCAGCCTTTAAAACTGTGGTTCCTAAAAAGCTATTTTATTATCAGAATCAAATGTATTTATTGACAAAAACATACCTAAAATGTTGTCATTCTCATCACTGACCCAAGAGATCATGTCAAACCTTTGCAAATAACAAAAAGGATATAAATCAAATCAAACAAACATGTATTTCAGTCAAAAACAAATAAATAAATCCATTTTGTGATTATTAAACTTACTCTGTGTTACACCGGCGGTGGATGGAGTTTGCACATGGAGGAAAGGCAAATGTGGAAAGGCGATTTATTTCCTTTTCATCCTCCTTTGTCTGAAGGAACATCGATAAATCCTGAAACTCTAATTGTGAGGCACAATTTGTTAGAATAAAAACAATGAATAAAACTCACTGACGACAAGAGGTTCTCCTCTGAGGTGGAACAGGAACCTGCGAATCAAAACACTCAGACTCAGTCTCCCAGTTATCAACCGCTTCACTAAACTAAAGCGCAGCTGACTTATTTAGATTTTTTTTTTTTTTTTTACTTAAAACTTACCTCCTGAGTTTTCATGGGTCTGACCTCTAGGTGGCGTCTGTGACACAGAAAACAGAAGTTCAGCACGTGACCTCAGCTCGTGAGAGAGCTTGGACAGGTGGAAACAGGCTCAGAGTAGCATGAGAAGGTATTCCTCCTAAAACCAAGACCTTAATTTTCTGATGAGCTCAGCAGTTCAGCTATTTTAAGGCACAAAAACAGCAGGGACAGGTAAAAATACCATACTAGTACACAGTATGCTGTACACAGTGACAGTGGAGAGTACAGAGTGAATTTAATGTACTGTTGTGAGTTTGTTGCACCGGTGGCCAAAGTGAAAAGCAGCACTGACCTTTCTAAACATCAGACAGGTGCTGTTGGACTGGGGGCTCAGATCCAGGTCAAGGGAGCAGCAGGGGCCGTAGCACTGGTCCTCGCTGCAGAGGGACAGGTGGGACTGTGGAGCGTGCACAGGGAAGTGTTATGGGTCTGCTGGCGGTGCGGGGACGGTGCTGTGTTCCAGTACGGCCTGTTTAAACTCACACAGTGCAGACATGCGCTCTGCTGCAGCTGCTCCCGGCTTTTCTCACACTCTCGCTCCAGCTCCCTCTGCTGCTGCTCCAGGCTGGCCTGCAGCTCCGCGATGCGTTTGCGCAGTCGGTTCTTATCCTGCAGACAGTCGGTGTACTCCAGCTGCAGGTTGTCTCGGCTGCTCAAAGCCTGACGGAAAGACAGCGGACACAGAAAACTGCACAATGATGTGGGCAGAACTAGGATATGTGCATGTTGAATAAATAAGTGAACTTTCAAAGCACGAATGGAAGCAGCAAAAAGAGACAAACAGAGAAAGAAGGAAATGTGAGACATAAAAACACAGATGTGAAAAGATGAAAAGGTTCATAAAAATACAAAAACGAAGAATAAAAAAGATAAAAGATGCTAAATGGACACATGAGGAGTTAAAAGACAGATTAGACACATAAGCTGACAAAAACAAACAAAAAGACAGAAAAAAGATATTAAAAAACCCATAAGGATCAAAGGATGTATTAAAGACTGCGCCACACTGCCCCTTTTTAATGGTTTTGTGTAATTGGTCAAAATCCATGAAATATTTAAAGATATCTGTTTTCACACCTCACAAGACATCCAAGTCTCTCACACACCATAATAATTTTAATAAATGTGTATAAAAAAAAATTATGCTGGCAATTTTTTTTCAAACTGACTTTTTTGACACCAGAATTGAATATAGCATGTCCATTGAAAAATAATAATCTCAGACTGGGAAATTGAAATGATTCAGGTCAAAATACACAGAAAATGACTTTCAAAAGCAGCCATCTTGAAAACTGACAGTAGTTGTTTTTTTCCATGTGAATACTGTGGGTTTTAGAAAATGTAGGTCTAGAAGGTGCATGCAATATTTCATGCTTGTACCACAAAGTGAAGAAGATGTCAAAGAGCACAAAGTATTTGAGGGAATTTAAGAAATCTCAAAGGATTTCAGTGAGAAAACTTTATAAATAAAGTGCAGTATTTCAAACAGTGCAAGAACTGTGGACACTAACAAAGCGAAAGCTGTGATGTACTATATAAAATGAATGTTTTGATATATGGAGGACTGAATTAAATTAAAGAAAGCTAAAATAGATAAAAATCATACACTTTTTTTGTACAAGGCCAAATCATATTAACTTTACTGGAGCCATAAGACAAACCAAGATGAAGACTTGCCCTTTTCCTCCATGCTCTATGACAGTGGTCCCCAATCTTTTTTGCACCACAGACCAGTTTAATGTCAGATTACAGTATATTTTTATGGACTGCACTGCTGGTAAGGTACTAACTAGTCATAATTATTTGACAGATCATCTCTTCTAAAAACTTTAAAACAAAATGACAAGCAAATACATTCTGGACAAAACAAAACAAAATTAGACAGCGTCATCCCAAAAACACAAACTCTGAACTTTATGAGCATCAACAATAATGTGCTAATAGACTTCACCTAAAATGGTGACATCATCATGAGGGGATGTTTGGAACCGTGAGACCAGAACCTTCAGACCTTTAGACCCCGTGTTCACACTGACCTGGTCTCTCTCCTTCTCCAGCTCCATGGTTTGGTTGAAGTAGGACATGCTCCTCTTCTGCTCCGTCTCCCAGTCCAGCTGGAGAGTCCTGACCTTCAGCTGCAGCTGCTCCCACTGCGACTCCAACTGCAAACACAGGAGGCACCGTTGCATCTTTGTTTAGCGCCAACATTTAAAACAGAGCCACGAAATGAAGTTACTTGAGCCCCTCTGATTCAACCTTTTCTTGGTGCTCCTCCGCACTCTGCAGCTCCTCTTGGAGTTTGGTGATGTAGTCGCAGAGCTCCTGTCTCTGTTCTGCTGCCTCTCTGCGGTCCTGCTGCAGGATGTCCATCAGAGCCTGAGACCAGAAAAAACATTTTGAAGAACACGCAATGAACTTAAACAAGAGTACCACGTACGGCACGACACTACCATGTTGACAAAACCCTCTGTGTGGAGCAGAGAGCTCATATCTAGGGTTCCCAGGGGAGCAGATGGTGTGGGTTAAGGGCCTTGCTCAAAGGCACAGAGTGGGGCAGATGAGGGTGGAGACAGGTGTGACTGCTTCACTTATCCCACCCACATTTTTGATGTTGTCGATACTGGAGTTTGAACAAGCTCACCTTCTTAACCGCTGCGCCACCACTCCCACACATTCTTAGTTCATATCTTAGATCTTATTACTATTTTTCTTTACAATTTATACTTTTGTTGGATGTAACTGGGACCCTGTGCAAACAATTTCATGACAATGAATAACCTTGAACCCTTGAACAACAGTCACATGTATTTAAACTGATTTATTAATCAGGCCAGATATTAGAAAGTTATTCTTTCATACAACTTCATCTCCTCTTTTCTTTTTCCATTTCATTCTTCCACACTGATGTTGCTGAGCTGTCTGTCACGTGACATGTGCTGACTTGACATGCAAACATAAATACCTTAGGCTAAACACATAGCAGAGCTGAAAAGGAAGTTATAACATTAAAGAAGTAAAAGCCAGTGTGGAAAGTTCTGTAGCAACAACAATATTGTAACTCTTATGTTTGTCACAAAAAAGAGAAAGAGAGCAATTTTCTATGTGAAGCTTTATCTGATGACAGTTCACAAATTGTCACTTTTTACAGAGTTAAAGCAGCGCCACTGACGCTTTATCAGAAGACCTCAGCCAGGGATGGTAACAAATATACACAAACAACAGCCAAAAACAGGCATGGATACATGTAGACCACCATGCATCACTATAAACTACTGAGTATGCACATTAGTGTCTGTAAAAAGGTCCATGGCTACAATTCAGACAATTTTACCGATATTGACCTAAAATTTGATGTAGTTGTAGCTGACACTGATCCCCAACTATGAGCACTAACTGTGCAAAATCTTAGTTTTTCCCATTAACTATATGGAGTCACCTCTGTTGTTAGCAAAATTTCTCATGAACCACTAGACCGATTTGAAAAAAAGCTTTCACAGTAGTCTTTGGCTGTTTACAGTAAATGGTAAATGGACTGTACAGTACTTATACGTCACCTTTCTATCTTGTCCATATACTCAAATTTCTTTACAACACAATCTGTGCCTCATTCACCCATTATTCATACAGCATCTACTAGATATATACAAAGAATAATCAGAGCTTTATCACGTTCATACACTGATGGGACACACATCAGAGGCAATGAGGGGTTCAGTGTCTTGCCCAGGGACACTTCAGCATGTGAGGTGGAATCAAACCCCAACTCTTGCATTGGTAGACAACTGATCTAACCACTCAGTACAGCCCATCAACAGTAGTCCCTCCCTACTTTGCGGTTCAACTTTCATGGACTCGTTCTATCACATTTTGTGGACATACAGTGCATCCAAAGAGAGGCCACAAACAGAGCATGTAAACTCCACCCAGAAAGGTCCCCAGCCAGGATTTCAACCAGCAACCTGCTTGCTGAGAGGGGCCAGCTCGGCTAACTGTACCACCGCACCCTGAAGCCACAGTTCTTTTACATAATGACTAAAGTGAACACTGAAAAAAATGCAATAAAACGCAGTGCAACCTTCAGCATTCCAAACTTTAATGGCTCCAATGTTCTTTCCATTACGCTCTGGTAAGACACTGTTATACAGAGGAAAATATCTGGGCTCTGCTTCAATCACAACAAACATCAATATTCCAGAAAATAAAACTGCAATACAGGATATACTTCACCAACAGGGGACATTGATTTAAACAAGGTTTTAGGTGTCTGACATTATTTGACACATCCAGACAAGACAAAATATGACAAAAAAGTGTGTCCACACATACGAGGACAAAATTCCCTAGCTGAGTCTACAAACAAGTTTTAAAAAGTTGGGACGATGTGCAAAATGTAAATAAAAACAGAATGCAAGGACCTGCAAATCTCATAAATCTATATTATATTTATTATAAAACACAAATGTTCAAAATAAAATAAATGAAATTGTGGTTAAAAAATTGTGTAAAAAATGTTTTTTGGAGGCAAAAGGAAATCCCACCCAAACATTGTAACTTTATGTTGTCAGCTTGCCTTGATTTGTTTTCAATGAGCTCTGGACCAAATACCAGAGTATCCACATTGTTTTTGATCAATCCAGCCTCTCTAAAATGCTCATTTTACACCCAGTCTTCTTACCAAATTGTTACGAAATGAACACGTTTTTTTGCTGAATGCTCTTCCAATTGTTTTTATTTTATTTTTATTTTTAATGACACTTAAAGGCCCAGCAATCCTCCATCTGAAGTCAAAAAGTGGGCTTGCGGTCAAGTGGTCGTGGGATGTTCGTTTTCGTTCACATCTTTCATAGTCCACACAACTCACGGTGCAGAGCTCTTGGGAAACCCTTCTCGCTGCTGTATGCGTCCTCTCGCAGATTTCATCCAGCCAGAGTCTCCACGCCGTTGGCCACAAATTTATCGTGAAGTGCCAGACTTTTCAGCATACACAACCTGGGCAGCTGTGGCTGAGTGGTTAAAGCATTCGTCTTCCAATGGGAGAATCAGGGGCTTCGATTCCAAACACTAATCTTGGGGCCACCAGAAGTCAACAGAGATTACTTCTGTTGTGACTTGACACTAGGGCTTTAACAGACTACTCAAGTAATCCACACATCGATTCCTAGGACATCTATTGAGTTTTTTAATTTCACGTCGAGTATTCGTAGTGACGTCATCACGTCACCGTTACAGAACAGAAATAAATAAGACTGAGCAACTTATAAAACAATTAAAACAAAGTCTAGCAATCACTGAAGGACTGACGTGCCCCTTCAAAGAGACTAGAACATCAAAAAAAGACAAGTTTAACTAAACGTTGAAAATAAAGCAGTGCAGCAGCTCACATCAAGAGCAGGACACTGATGTCGTCAACCACCAGCAGACACTTCCACTGGAAAAATGACTGAATTATCTTGAGTCTTCCAACTTCACGTTGCTGTGGCAACTCCAAAAGACATTCAGTTGTAGAAATAATGACCATTTCCTGAGTTTCATTCAAATCTGACCACTGGTTCACAACATATTTTACTAACGGAGACACACATTGAGCAAATGCATCATCTCTCTCCTTCTGTTGCGATAAAAATGCAGGGAAGTTTAAAGCTTGAAAAGATCATGTCAGACACATGTTTAATGAAAAACTAAAAATAATACATTAGCTGGACTCCTCCCAGATGAACTGGACCGAACGTGTGGGGGGGGGGGCGGGCGGGGGGCCCCCCCCCCCCCCCCCCCCACACACACACACACACACAAATCGAACTGCTGCTGAGCAGAGAAAAGGGTGAGGTGACACAAATCAAAGCAGCCGCTCGCGGTATGACGTCATTGGTTACTGCTTTATGTCCAAACCGAACTTCACTTAAAAAGCTGACAATTTTCTATTGTGTTATTTTTAATAAACTAAATGATCCTATATAACCTAGCTTGTTTTTTTACGTTTGGATATATGCGGGTCTGCATTCCGCCAAGTGATCATTTAATTAAAACATCTACTTATTTATTTATTTAATTTGTTATTTCGTTTTCATAGAAGTGAAGATGTGTACAAAAGCTACGAGCAGTGTAAAATTACAAATGACAAACTGTTCATGGAGTTTGGTGCTTGACCGCTTAGTCTGACTCCTGTCGCCCAAAGCTCGGGGGTTTAATGAGCAGCAGTTACTCACATGAAGGGATTTAATAATTGCCCGTTTCAGCGCGGTTCACCTGCGACATGACCCCCAGGTAAGGCCCACATCCTCCGAACACAGGCTGTGGCGAAGCCCCGCCGCGGCAGCCTCCACAGACCGCGGGAGCTATGGAGGACAGGGATAACTCAGAGCTAACGTGGCGAGCAGAGCCGCTGACTAACAGGGGCGTCAAGTTACACGAGCCACGAGAAGAGTTTCCTGTCTTGCACTTTCAAAATAAAAGGCTTCTAGCTATGGAAAATACAACGCGCAACACAGACTGTGTTTTAAATACAGTTATGTAAAGTAGAACTTGGCTACATGACAATACTGATATTTTTCTTGTTTTTAGAAAAAAACGAGCCTGTATAGGGAATACACTTCAAACAATCTTCATCCTGATGCATCTTGATGTTGTTTTACTTTGAAAGCAAAGCCTTTGCTTACCATCACTCACTTCCTGTTTGGGGCGCTACGTGCTGCTGCGAAGTCACAACAGTACCTGTCATGTCAAATAACATGACAAATAAGTTGATTTAGGGTTTTAGAAAAGGCATGATAAAAATGACCTACAAACAATTTTGAACGTTTTGTTGCCAATAAACCGTTAAAACAGATCCTAATGTTGTTGTTTTTTTTATTATTATCATTGTCTTTATTTATATGTTGTCTGTCTGAAACAAATCTCTTGAAAATGAGTCATCGTGACTTTATGAGACTAACCTGTATAAATAAAGGTTGAATGAATGAATTTACAGGCAATGACAGGATGAACTGTGGCTGTGTTTGTGTGTCTGCCTGTTAATAAAATATTAATGAACCACAGGATATATTTTCATAAAAATTGCAAAAAGTATGCCTTCTACATTTGATTCCCTTTAGGATTCAACCCAGTTCTAGATGGCCACCACAACCAACAGACATAAACAAATCTGATACATTTACGCAAAATGTGCTAGTCTAGTGTGGTTGTAGATGAGAGTCATTCATTCACAACACATGTTAACACAACTGTTACCAACAGCATAAAATCCATCCATTATTTTTTACCTGCTTCTTCCTTTTCTGGTCGCGGGGGACACTGGTGCCCATATCCTGCAGTCACTGGTGCAAGCAGTGGGGGACACCCTGGACAGGTCTCCAGTCCATCACAGGAACAAATAGACACAAACAACCATTCTCTCTGTCTCTCTCACATAGGGACAATTTAGAGTCACCAGTCAGTCTAACATGCATGTTTTTGGTCTGTGGGAGGAAACTGGAGAACCCGCAGAAAACCCACGCATGCACAGAGAGAACATGCAACCTCCACCCAGAAAGATCCCTGGCGAGGATTCGATCCAGTGACCTTCTCCTTGAGTGACAACAGCTCTATCAACTGAGCCACTGTGCCACCCCTTGTTTGTCTATTAGCCAGATATCACATGAACCAGTGCATGGACTTTAAGGAAACATATAGAAATAAATGTACATCTACAACGGGTCAACGTTTGGAGTCAATACATTTCAAGATGGCTGTCACAGACAGTCTGGAAGGAAATCACAGCACGCATCAGAACAGCTCACAGTATTGCATAAGACTGAACCTAATACATTTTTAAGGTATTATCAAAACAACAAAAAATGATCTTAGTTTAAATTTCTACTTGAAAGGCAGCGCGTGACATGCATTCTTTCTAGGCCTTTAATTTCCTCTGGAATAAAATTTCCTATTTTAAATAGCTAATGGTTTTATGGTTTTGTTTCAAAATTATAGTTTTTAGGTCACTGGTAAATTCATTATTAATTTTATGTATTAATAATGCTTTAAGTGAGAATACAAGCCCCTAGGGCAGACATGGGCAAACCACGGCCCGCGAGCCGTATATGGCCCATTGGGCTTTTTTAACTGGCCCGCCGAAATTGTCCAAAATTTGGACAATCAAAAAAATTTTATATATATACAGGTAGTCCCCGAGTTACGAACGCGTTCCGGACCTAAGAACCGTTCGTAGGTCGATTCTGCCGTAACTCGGAGCCGAACGCGCGCCGAACCAGGAAGTAAA
>JARVGV010000412.1:9763122-9781142 GCA_031762435.1 Hypsolebias longignatus | reverse complement strand
ATGAACATCTAACCAGAATAATCACTGTGTCACATCATGTTGCTGCTGATCTGTTTCATGTTGCTGTGTTCATTCGTGCTCTTCTGCTCACTCAGACTCATGTTCGTGCTGCTGTTCGACATATTGTTTTTTATGGTAGTAGTGCTTGATGTATTTAGTGTTGGATGTAACTGGGACCCTGTGTACATAATCTTGTTCCACCACATGTATCACATGTGGTGCGAATGACAATAATGACAATAAAGAATCTCTGACTGATTATTTTTACTATACTGTATCCTGATATGAAATGAAAGTGTGGACATCCTTTTTGCCACAGCTGCACTTTTCCCAAACAATTAATCTCAGTTTACTAAAAAAATGAAAAATAAAAAATAAAAAATCTGTTAGCAACATTAAGACATGTGTCTCTGAATGTCTCATCCTCAACTCGTATGAGCAGCAGACAAATCAAAAATCAATTTTTAGACTAAATACATTTCCCAGGAGGATGTTTGTTTCTATCCATTTACTTTCATATCTGTATGTCATAACTTTCAAAAGTGGGTTTCAGCTGAAAGGTCATTTGTGCCTTTTTGATTAAATATTTTAATAAACTAATTTGTAACTTAAGAGGTGCTTTTCTAACAAGCTAAATGTTGATTTTCTTTGAGTGGAGGGAAAATATAGAAAATATTTGGGCCTTTGCTCCAGCGAGCTTCTTCCTTAAATTCTGCCAAGGAAAGGGTCAAGGGGGCTTTAGCTTCCCACAGAACATCGCTCGGACATTCAGCCCGTTATCTGGACGCTGTTTCCTGAAGTTTTCAGCAAGGCACCGTAACAGCTGAAAGGAGTAAAACGTTCTCTTGATGTGACTTGACATGAAAATGATTGGCAGCGACGAGCAGACGGCAGCGGTAGATTCAGACGGGTGTGCTGTTCGGTGGGGCACCCATCGCGGGTCATTGTCTAAGAGCGCAGGAATGAAAACAATGATCGCACCACGAATGTCTAAACACAAACCAGGAGAGCACAGACGAAAGCTTTCTCAGCTCCGCTCACTTCACTGCACAACAAGAGAAAGTGACGGCGATTAACGCAGGAAGCAGCAGAGCTTCACAGATCATTTAAAGCTCTTTTCTCGTTCAGGAGGTATATCACTACACTGTGTAACAATTAAAAATAGAATTTAAATAATGTGGAGCACTGACCCTGCTCTGTCCAACAGTGTTTTTTTTTTTTTTTTTTGTTTAAAACTGTAAAATTAGAAGTTAAATCGCTTGGAGCAGACATGAAGTGGACACAGACACATTGATCCTGTCTTTTACAACAAATCTGTGTCCCACTAGTATTCATGCTCAGGAGCTGATTAAAAAAAAAGAAAAAAAAAAAGACATTATTTGTGCTCATGAATGTGTTTGTCTGCCACTGACACGGAGTGTTGGCAGCTCTGCAGCTCCTCGGAGCCACAGGCAGGTCGAGGCCTGTTCCAGGCCGTGGAATCTGTGGCACTTCCCTTCAATACACGTTCTCCTGAGGTGACTGCACATCTGCATCACCTCGTCGAAGACAAGCACGTAAAGAGACCGGGTTTTTTAAGAGTTATCGAAACTTTTCATCTTCATTACTGACCCCTGCTTCAAGGTGAACACAGACTATAATGAGTTTGTGTGTCTGTCTTTAAGCAGAATATCTGGAAGTAATAGTTGAACGTACATTTGGACCCAACCTAACTCAAGGTGACTGTGAAAGCCCTCTGTAAAAACATTTAAAAAAATAAATAAATAAATTAATTAATTAATTAATAAATACAGCTGTTCACCTAAACTTTGTTGTGGTAGAGCTGAGACTGATCCCCATCACATACTCTGAACACTCACTGATTTGCACAACGTCATTGTTTAAAGCTTGGCTGTTTGCAGTCAACTCTGCCTGTCTGTTAGCAAAATATTTCATGAACCACATAATGGAATTTAGTGAAACTTTCAGTAAACAATCCCTGGATGTTCCTCTACAAACATTTTATTGTAGGTAACAAATCAAGTCAAAATGGCCACCAAAGACAATTGACTTTATAAAACACTAAAGTAACTTTATTTCTGTAACTTTTACAGAAAACAGGCTAAAATTTGGTGTGGTTGCAGCTCACATCCTTCCTAAAATGTATTTCAAGAGCTACAAGATCATTGGGATTAACTGTTGGAGTCAAAACCCTGATTGACTGTTAGCAAAATATCCTGTGAAAACCTGTATGAGTTTTAATGAAACTCTTAGACAATAATCAATAGACATACATCAAAAACTAATTAATTTTTGCAGTCGGTTCAATTCAAGTTCAATCCACAGTTCATCAATATTAGCCAACACAAAAAATCAGTTTTATGCAAAGTGAGCTCAGATTTGTTGTGGTAGTAGCTGAGAGTCACTCCCAGCACTTACTCTGAGCATGACGTCATCTGATAGGACGTGAGATCACCAAAAAACATTCGTTTCAAAGTATAAAATGATGGTTAACTGGCATGAAGGGCAGCGGGTGATATGCACACGCCCCCATGCGCGCGCGCGCACACACACACACACAGGCCTTTTTTTGGCCACTGGGGGAAAAAAAAAACTACAATGCGTTTAATTAAGGGCACAAACTGGTGCTCCTGGCTTCTGTTTTATTCCCACAGATTATAATTTGACTCTAATCACGCGCGCACACCTGAACTCGCAGCTCACTTGTTAACCAGCAGCGTGACTTTTCTTGTAAACTCACAAGCGAACAGTCTTTGAAGTAAACTCACAGGAGACTTGAACAAGTTCACTTACCACTCATGTCTTTTTCCTGCGACGAGACCAATGAAGGGGTTTAGTCCCGCTCGGGTCCAAACACGACTCACGAGTGAAACTCAGACGTGATTTCCAGCGTGCGGAGCTGCCGAGCTGCACCTGCGCGCGGAGCTGCGGCTCTGATCCAACAGCCTGCAGCCAAAAGGCGGGGGCGAATTTACCCTTTTCTCCTCATAGTTCAAGTTTTTCCTCTCTAGCTCAGGGGGTTTGAACACTAGATGGCGCTACAGACTAAAGTTCCTCCACTCAGAAAGTCGAACCAGCTCCGTGTGACACGTTAATTAAATTAGTACATGGTGCTCCATCAGAGGCCACACTCAGCTCTATATAACTGGAGGATTATTACGCAACCAGTTTCGTTCAGGTCCAGGAAGTTCCTTCATGACTCATCACTGTCTGTGACTCAGCTTCCAGGGGTTGTTTTTTTTTTCTCTAAAGAAAATAAATCAGTAGGTTTCTCAACATGATCTTTAAATAAAGTTTGCTTTGTCATATTATAACCAGACCTGTCGCAATAAACAAATCAATTAATCGCACGATGAATGAAAATTATCGACCTCGTTTTCATTTATTCGCTTTATCGTTTCTTCGTGTCTCTCTCTACTGAAGACACTGGATGACAAAAAGCTCAACAGCGGTGCTCTTCACTGACCCCTCCCTTTTGCTTTTCTCTTTAAAATCTGTTTTAACCATCCAAGATCGTGTTTTTGGATTGTTAAAAGCAGCTAAGCTAAAAGGCCGACTTCTGGAAAAAAAAAAATCCTCAGTCTTGTCGATGCTACAAAATTCACGATTGAAACTCGTGCCTTGGTATAAAAAGTTTTTCTCTGCAAAAAGAAGCTGAGAACTTGTTTACTGATTTTTTTTTTATTTATTAAAAGCTTTGTGTGTGAAAAATGCTACGCATAATGTTCAAACCCCACCGACCATTTTAAGAACCGAAGAGAGACAGCCCATGTCACATCAAGGCGTCTACCTCCCATTTTTCTTAGAGACACGCTGCTCGCTCCCTCTCTATCAATCCTTCGGTTCAAACAGTTTTATATTGTCATCTGGTGGTCAAAAAAAGGTACTAAACACAAAACAAATTAACCAACATTTCTTCTTAAATTTAACAATAATTAATAATTATTGTCACATTTCAAACAATATTATCATTTATCGCAATAATTTCTGAGACAATTAATCGCCAAGCAAAATTTGTTATCGTGACAGGCCTAATTATAACACAGTCACTCAATGTGTTGAGGAGTAACTGAATGCAAAAAGGATTTTCAGAAAAGTTTTCAGTTGTGAAAATACAGTAGATGTGATGGGCCACAACTGATAAAGTAGTGACTAATGGTTTTGTGTCACAATTACAGTGAAGGTGTAATCAAACTAAAATTCTTAACACTGGTACAACCTCAACCCTGAAAAAAATTGGTATAAAACACAAATTGAAAAAAACTGAATAGATTTATTTGCAAATATCATAAACCCATATTTTATGTACAATGAAACAAAAATACGTTAAATGTTGAAACAGAGAAGAAAGAAAAACGATAAAAACATACATTTTTTAATTTGATTTGATGACAGTAACACATGTTGAAACAGGGGCAACAAAAGGCTGTTAAAGTAAATGGTACCAAAAGAAAGCTGGAGGAGCTTTTAGCAGCTGATCAGGTTAACTGGTCAGTGAGAGAGAGCATTTTATTGAAGCTGGATCTCAGAAGTAAAGATGGGCAGATGTTCACCAGTCTGAAAGAACTGTCTCATAACAGTGAAACAATTTAGGAATAATGTCCCTCAAATAATAATAATAATAATAATAATAATAATAATAATAATAATAATAATAATAATAATAATAATAATAATAATAATAATTGCATCTTTAGTTTATAATATAAAAATATTTCAAGAAGACATATCTGAGCTCAAAGGATAAAGACAAAAGTCGATGCTGGATGGTTGTGATCTTCAGGTTCTCAGGTAGAACCTCATTATAAATGGTCTGAGTTTGTTTTGGACATCCCTGCATGACCTTAGGAACACTTCTATAAATAAGTGTCTCTAAATACAGTTCATCATGCCAACACACTAATGCTGGTTAAAGCTCTAGCGTACAAAGAAGCCATTTGTGAAATTGTGTTTTCGTCTTTCAGCCGCATCACGTTTGAAACTGATTTTTAAAATGTGGAAAACGTGTTCTGTGGTCAAATTAGTTTTATTTTGAAATTCTTTTTGGAAAGCACACATCCTTAGTAAAGAGGAAAGGGAGCATCCAGACTTTTATCAGCACACAGATAAAAAACTGCCTCACTGTTGGTATGGGGGTGCATTGCTATGTATGGCGTGGACAGTTTACACATCTGTAAAGTCACCATCAGTGCAAAAATATATAAGGTTTTAGAATAACATAAACATCTGTCCAGACAATTTATTTTTCAATGCAATGTTTTAACATGTTGCAACCATAACATTTAAAATTACTCAAAAATGTAGAAATTTTTTGCCTAAACCTTTGTTTTGTTTAATACGCTTCATTGTAAATAAAATACAGTAGTTGCAAATCATTGCGTTCTGTTCTACATTTGATGCACCATATCAACCTTTTTTGAGTTAGGAAGGGATATGTTCCATTATTACAGTACTACAGCATACAGGAAATGGTGCTGGCAGAGGAATGTGCTTTTTTGAAGGCATGTGGGCAGAAAACATCAGGTCACCCTTCGTCTCTGGGCCTCTTCAGAATAAACAGACCCCCTGATTGGGGAGGCCTATTTAAAATCTCAATATAAGCTTAAGTAATAAGTACAGTAATGAGTTCCTCTCACTTACTGAAGAGACATGGCATCAAACTTATAGCACACACGTGTTTAAAAGAAAGCACATACATGGTACACAGCACTGTGTAAAAGTAAAAGGCGGATTTAGTGGGGAAACCGTAAAGTAAGAATGCTATACTGAAATTAAAGCCTTCTTAAATCATTTAAAATTGATCGTTTTCAGTGATTAACATAGCAAAGTGTTAATCAAAGCATCGCCTCTTGATTCACTTGCAGGCATGAATCTCAGCAGGTTGGTCCAAACATCTCAAACAACCGACCACGCGTCACTGTATAGATCGGGGGTGGGTGAACTTTTTGACTCGCGGGCCACACTGAGTTCTCAAATTGGAGAGAAGGGCCGGGCCAGGAACAGACGGATTACACCCCAGCGCAATAACAGCCGCCGGGACACAATTAATTATGGGCGATTCCACCTTCTGCACCACTCAAGCAGTCACCAAGTCAGGATTTTATGATGGAACAGTGATTTTATTTACAATAGTGAAATTATTGACTTTGTGGAGTCTTACCAGCTTCAGGCTTTTTACTGAGCTCAGTCTTGCTTGGTGTTTGGCTCGTGACACCACACTGTCTTCCACAGTCTCACCTTGTGGGATGAGTCTGGCTGCTCCTCACCTAGTCTCAATCCTCCAATTGTTTCTGTTTCAGTCACTGACAGTGTCTCCGTGTAAGTTCAGTCACTTTTTGCTTTCTGCTGTCTGCTCTTCCTTTTTTCACTCTCTGCACGGCCTTCCTTTCCCCTGAAGGCATGCCCGCTCCATCCTCCAGTTGTCTGTAAACAGGGTGGGGGGGGTCAGTGGATGAGCATTCTTGTTTCTGTCTCTGAGGTGATGGCGGCACAGAGAAACCATTGATAATGGCATTGGACCCCAGTGTTGGCTCATGCTGGAATGTGTGACACAACAACGGTTGGATTGGACAGAAACAGACAAATATGCAGAAGTTCTCTTCACACTTGAAGTTTTAGCTTCATAACTTCATGAACTTCAGTTAGTGAGTAAACAAGCTGCAGAGTTGTTTGCAAAGTGGTCCTTGTAACCATTATAATCAAACCAGTAAAGGATCAGGAGTAAAGTGGTCTGTATGATGTTATTCCCGCTGTTATTAGTGACGCAGCATAAATTAGGTGGAACTGGACGCTATTTCTGCTTGCAAAACTAAGTTTTACACCTGTACGATTTTACCGTCGACTGCTTGAGGGGCAGATCAAAGTTTTATAGCTTCCCGGCATCAAACGCGTCATAAAGAAGATGACGAATTGAGCATTCCACAGATTAAACCCAACCAGTGTCTGCTGCTTTTATTCCCTTCTTTGTTCCACTCTGTTCCCGCTCAGAACACAACAGGACCAGCTCTTCATGCACCAGCTGACCCCCATGGCTCCATCTATGACTCAAGCCTGGCGACTGCACAAAATCCCTCCTTTGTCTTCACAAAGAATGTGTCTTTTTTTAACTTAAAAAAAAAAAAACAGAGGCCGAGAAGAGATGGAGGCGCGCGCAACTGAGAAAGATTCAAATCAGACGACAAGTGATTTATGTTTCCTCTGCCGGCAGGACATCAGGACTGTAGCTTCACTACTGTTCAGAATTGTGGAATTAATTAAATGCCTATCATTATTTAAAGGAATGCGTGTCCTGCCCCAGTTTATTGCAAAGTTTTAAACTAAGATCATCTTATGTAGAGAAGGACGGAGATATGGACGTCAATGATGCACAATCTCAAACTATTGTGAAAGCTTGTGAAATGTTTCAACACTCATAGAAGGTGTTGACAATGAATTTAAGCTACTGCAACTCTAACTTAGCTCAATATTTGATAAGTTGATGGAGTTATAGACATTTTATGTTGCTAATAACAATTAGCTGTTGTGGCAAGGCCATCTGAATTTTGACTGACACCTAAAGCAAGTCAGTTGCAAAGGTGCATCCAGTGAGCTTCGATCAAATCCATTCAGTGGTTCTTGAGATGTTTTGCCAACAGACAAGCAGGGGTGATGACAATAGTTAATGACAAAGTTTTAAGCAAAAATATGTCATGTTTTGTGCTCTGTGTACTGGCATGTGTTGGGAATAATGTTTAGCTAACCCCACACAAAAGGTTAGCGCAATATCTGCAAAACTGCCTGAGTTATAGTTATTTTTGTGTTGGATAAGGTCAATTAGTTGTGAAGTTCATCTAAATATGCGTTGACTTTAAAAGGTAATGAGCTGTAGATGTACACTCAATGATATATTTCTGAAAGTTTTATTAAAGTCCAGTTCGTGACATTTTGTTAACAAACATACCGAGGTGACTGTAAGTGTAAATAGCACAAAATTAAACTTTATTCTTGCATGTTTAATTAGTGCTTTATGTGTTTGAATGACTCTCAGCTAATACCAGCCAAAATTCACATCAGTTTGTGTAAAAGTGGCTGAGCTGAAGTCATGTATGAGTCTAATAAGGTCACAGATGTGGCAGCCATCTTAAATATAGTTGATTTGAAAAGTTATCAATTATAGATGTTTTTTTCTTCAAAGATGTCTTTCTGAGAGATCACTGGTTCATGATATACTTTGATAATGACACACATGGACCAAACCTTTATTACCTAGGATGGGGGTGATGAAACGCTCTTAAATAATTTTGACTAAAGTTGTGTTTATGGGTCACTGAGTAAAAATTAAAACTGAACCAACATGCCAAACTTTTTATTTGTAAAGCTGAATATGTTTTGTTGCAATTGTTGTGCAGAAGTGAGGGAAGGGTCATACAGACAATTGTTTGCTTTCTTGTGTTTTCACAGGAACAGTAGCGAGGCCTGGTGAGATCTCTTAAATATCCCACACTAATGCCGTGCAATTTCCTGTTTAACCTGCGATCAACATTAGTAACACCAGTATGTCAGTGAGATCGGACAACAATTCTTGACCAAGCAAACAAAAACTTGGAAATACAAATGCCTAAAGTGAGTGCCAAGTGGTGTTTATTCACCCCTGAATGAACTGGAACTGGAAATTTTTTTTTTCTTTACTTAGCCGGTGATAGTCAAGTTTTCAGTCTCACGTAAATAGGTTGACATTTTAAGTCTGATCAGTACACATTTTATAAAACAAGGCCAACTGTATCATGTAAAACTAGTTATCCATCCATCCATTCATTATCTTCCGCTTGTTTGGAAGTCGAGTTGCAGGGGCAGCAGCTTGAGCAAGAAGGCCCAGACATCTCTTTCCACAGCCACCTCTTTCAGCTCTTCTGGGAGGACTCAAAGGTGTTCACAGGCCAATTGAGAGACATAGTCTCTCCAACGTGTCCTGGGTCTTCCCTGGGCTCTCATCCCAGTCGGACATACCCGAAGCACCACCCTAGGGAGGCGTCCAGGGAGCATCCTTACCAGATGCCCAAAGCACCTCAACTGGTTCCTCTCGATGTGGAGGAGTAGCAGTTTTACTCTGAGTCTCTCCTGGATAACTGAACTTCTCACCCTATCCCCTAAGAGAGAATAAAGCTACCCTGTGGAGGAAACTAATTTCAACCACCTGTATCCACAATCTCATTCTTTTGGTAATTTCCCAGAGCTCGTGACCATAGGTAAGGGTAGGACCATGGACAGACTGGTAAACAGAGAGCTTTACCTTACAGCTCTCTCCTCACCACAACGGACTGGTACAGAGTCCGTAATGCTGCTGCACCAATCCTTCTGTCAATCTCACTCTCCATTCTTCCCTCACTATTGAACAAAACCTTGATATTTGAACTCCTCCACTTGAGGCAGAACCTCACCTTCGATCTGGAGAGAGCAACCCACCCTTTTCTGGTTGAGGACCATGGCCTCAGATTTGGTAGTGCTGAATCTCATCCCAGCCACTTCACACTTGGCTGCGAACCGCTCCAGTGAGAGCTGAAGATCACTGCATGATGACACCAACAGGATCACATCATCTGCAAAGAGCAGAGATGGAATCCTGAGGCCACTGAACTGGAAACCCTCTGGTCCCCGGCTGCACCAAGAAATTCTGTCCATAAAAGTTATGAACAGAATCGGTGACAATGGGCAGCCCTGACAGAGTCCAACTACCACCCTGAAGGGGTCAGACTTACTGCTGGCAATGCAAAACAAACTCTCACACCACTTGTATAGGGACTAAACAGCCCGTAAAAACGGGCCCTCAATCCCATTCTCACGGAGCACCCCCCACAGTGTAGCCTGAGCACCACGGTCGAATGCTTTCTCCAAGTCCACAAAACACATGTAGACTGGATGGGCCAATTCCCATGACACCTCAAGGACCCCAGTGAGGGTGAAGAGCTGATCTAGTGTTCCACGGCCAGGACGGAACCTACATTGTTCCTCCTGGATCTGAGGTTCAACTAACAATCGAACTCGCGTCTCCAGTACCCCTGACTAAACCTTACCAGGGAGGCTGAGGAGAGTGGTGCCTCTATGATTGGAGCACACCCTCCGGTCCCCCTTTCTGAAGAGGGGAACCACCACTCCAGTCTGCCAATCCAGTGGTACTGTTCCTGATGTCCATGCGACATTGCAAAGGTGTGTCAACCAAGACAGCCCCACAACATCTAGAGCCTTAAGGAAATCAGGGTGAGTCTCATCCAGTCACCTCCCTGAGCCTCATCCCTGCCACCTCAGAGCTTTTTAACTACCTTGACGACCTCAGCCACGGTTATGGACAGACCAACTCCAACCCCAAAGTTTCCCAACTCAGCTTCTTTAATTAGAAGATGGGCTGGTGGGATTTAGAAGGTCTGAGATGTATTCCTTTGCCTCCTGACAACATCACTGGTTGAGGTCAATAGCACCCCACCTTCACTGAACACAGTATTAGTCAAGAACTGCTTTCTCCTCCTCCAAACCTGATGGTTTGCCAGAATCTCCTCAGAGTCAAAAGAGAGTATCTGTCCAATCCTCATCAAACTCCTCCCACATCTGAGCTTTTTCCTCAGCAACAGCCAAGAATGTGGACCACTTGGCCCTCTGGTACTTGCAGCTGCCTCGGGAGTCCCACTGGCCAACAAGACTCGATAGGACTCCTTCTTCAGCTTGACAGCCTCCCTAACCCAGGGTGTCCACCACTGAGTTTGTAGATGGCCTCTGCGAGAAGCACCGACAACAACCTTGTGGCCACAGCTCAAGGCAGCTACTTCAACAAGTGAGTTGTGGAACATGGCTCACTTGGACTCAATGTTCCCTGTCTTATATGGGATGTGATTAAAGCTCTCCCTGAGGTGCGAGTTAAAGATCTCTCTGACGGGTTCTTCTGCCAGGCATTCCCAGCAAACCCTCACAACATGTTTGGGTCTACCAGGTCTGTCCAGCATCTTCCCCACCATTTTATCCAACTCACTACCAGGTGATGATCAGTTGACAGCTCAGCTCCTCTCTTCACTTGAGTGTCCAAAACAAATGGCCGCAAATCAGATGACTTGACTATAAGGTCAGTCATCGATCTACAGCCTAGGACATCCTGGTGCCAAGTGCACTTATGGACACCTTTATGTTCAAACATGGTGTTTGTGATGGACAAACTATGACTAGCACAGAAGTCCAACAACAGAACACCACTCGGGTTTAAATCAGCAAGTCTGTTCCTCCCAATCACACCCCTCCAGGTCACACTGTCATTATCCATGTTGGCATTGAAGTCCCCCAGCAGAATAAAGGAGTCCCCAGCTGGAGTACCTTCCAGCACCCCTGCCAAGGACTCCAAGAAGGCCGAATACCCTGAAATGACATTTGACGAGTAGGCACAAACAACAGTCAGAGCTCGTCCCCCCCAACCAAAGACGAAGGGAATCCACCCTCTCATCTACCTGGGAAAACTCCAACACACAGGCACCAAGTCAGGGGGCTACAAGTAGACCCACACCAGCTTGATGCCTATCATTAGTGGAATAAGGTTCAGCCCCTCACAAGTAGTTCGTTTCCAGAGCCCATGCTGTGCGTTAAGGTGAGCCATATCTAGTCAGTACCTCTCAACCTTGCGCACAAGCTCAGGCTCCTTCCCCACCAGAGAGGTCATGTTCCATGTCCCAAGAGCCAGCTTTGGTAAGCCAGGGTCAGAGTGCCAAGGTCCTGCCTTCGGCCACTGCCGATGGCATCATGCACCTGACTTTTTATGGCCCCTCCTGCAGGTGGTGAGTCCACAAGAAGGCAAACCCATGTTGCTCATTCGGGCTGAGCCCGACTGGCCCCATGGGTAGAGACCCAGACATCAAGCGCTCGCCGATGAGCCCCTCCCCCACGCCATGTCCAGGCAAGGGACACTGAGCTCTTTGTTTTGTTTTTTTCCTGTTTGTGTAAGTCTTTTTACTAGTCATAAAATTGTTAAAAATGTTTAAGAAAAATTTATCTGAGAAAACAAATGAATTAAAACAAAACCTTTTAGAGAAAATAGATCCAACAACAAATAAGGGGGGGTGGGGGTGGGGATGAAACGTAACAGCTTGGTCAACACAGGAAATGTGAGCTCTGTGAGCTTATAATTCCTTAATTAACTTGTTAGTTTCATGATTTGTTCTCAGCCATTACAGATGAAGAAATTTCCAAACTTTAGAAACACTCTGGCTCTTCAAACCTTGTCGACATTCAGCAGACAAAGCTCGTCCAATCAGCTGAGCAGGACTCTATTCACTGAAATAAATCATGATCACAAAGCAGAGGAGGGCTGTGAGAAGGTAGCCAAAAGGTTTATGTTTATGTAACAGACTTATGTCATGGAGAAATAATGGCAGGATTTTTTTTGTTTGGGTTTTTGTTTCTTTTGGTTGTGATTATCTTGCTTAGACATGTTCTTTAAATATTTGTACATTTGTCAAAGTTGAGCTCCAGTTTATGGTCTGCATCTCTGATTGGGGTTTATCTGATTTCCTGTATTCATATTTTGTGTACTGCAGTTTTTGTAAGTTGATTTGATTTTGTATACAATTTTCAGCTATGTTTCACTCAGTTTTTACGTTTTGCACATTTAGCTATCTTTATTCCTTTCTCTGATGTATTCTGAGGAGAGTGTCTCACCGAGCTGATTGTCAGAGACAATCCTGAAGAGTGTTTGCTACTAAGCACCCAGAAAGTTGTGCAGTCATGTTTCATGTGGCCCACATTCAAATGTCACAACATTTTACATTTTCATTTTTTTGCAAAGGCTTTCAATACTGTATTCTAGGTTGCACCTATTATTATTCATCTTCATCCCCACACTTATGATTTGATCTACTCGTTGTGAGAGTTCAACTTTCTGCAGCCTGTGGATCCCAAGATGATGTCTAATGAAGAACACCTGCGACTCATCTTCCTGATCAAGACCAAGCTCTACTTAAGGATGCAGTTGAGCTCTATACTCCACTGGAGCGTTGTGATGCCAATCGGTATTTGTGCTTCTGGTCACAGTTATTTCTCCTGAGATTTAAGTCTAACTTAAACTTTGTGTTTCCACCTTCTAGTTCCCCCTTCTGTGTCTCCTGTGGACCTTGACCTGCTGTGACCAACGCTCCTGTCCTTGTCTTTTAGCCACTTGCCTGTCATACCTGGGTCTCCCTGTTCTCGAGATCTGTTTAGACCACCTTCTAGCCTCGGCCCAAATGCCATTAAGGCCTTTTCTAAGGACCCACCCAGCCTACCTCTTGTTCTCCAGGGTTCCTGAGACCTTCTTCATCTGTACATTCTATTCACTGTAAATAATAAACACTTAAAAACTTTACGTCTGAGAGTCTGTCTCATATTCAACTAATTTACTCTGGGTTTCCTGAGATCATAACACTTGTGCACTGTTTTCAAACAAAGGTTTGTATCAAAGTTCATCTTCGATAATCCAGGTTAAAAAAAATCCAACAAAGTTCAGTCAAGTCATCTAGACAGTTTCTTGTCTAATTTGTTTTTTTGTTTTTTGACACATTTCGTCCTTCATCCAAAGGACTTCATCAGTCCAACCAGCCCCATCAAACTAAGTTCCACGAGCAGCACACTCACACAGTGTGCCAACCAGTTTGATGGCGGTAATATGATTTCTGGAGCCCACCCAGGCACAGCCAAAGTAGTTCAAAACATCAAAGTTCATGACCAATAATCCAGGTAAAACGATCCAACAATGTTAAGTCACGTCATTTGGACGGTCACCAAAAATTTGTATAATTTTTTTATATTTTTTTTAATCGTGCCTCAGATAGTTACTATCGAAGAGCTCTGACACAGCTCTGGTGCTCAATTTATTAAAATTAAATTAAAATGGGTTTGAAACTGCCCCAACAACACTGACTGTTTAGGGAGAAAATGTCACACAAAATGTTTAAATATGTAAATCAAGCAACAAAACTGCACATCTTTGTAACTCATGCATAATAACTGAGAGTTGAAGCTTTTCAAAACATTTTGGAGACTCCATCATAAATGCAGTTTAGTCACCAAAAGCTGCAGCCAAGTGAGTTACTATACTGTTTCAGCACAATGTAAATACTTCCTTCATGGTGTACAAATTTGTCATTGGCTTCATCTTCTAGTTTCCCCACATTCATTTGGTCTTCTAACAAAAGAGCTTCTCTGCTGCCGCCTTATCTGGATTTGGGTGTTTCCACCCACATCATGCTTCCCTACACAACTCATGATGTAACTGTGATAATAAGGAATAGTTGCTGCCAGAAATAATACTAATAATAAAAAACTTAACTCCAGTTTGATTGCAAAATACCTTCAGGATGATTCTTTAGACAGAGTGCTTAGTTTTATAGTCAGCCACACCTGCACAAACATGAACTTCATGGAAGAGTCATAGGGGGGGAAAAAATTATGCATTTCCATCTCAAATCTTTAAATTAGCAAAATTACATTCAGACTACTCTGATGCAATTTTAAAAGTTCTCAAACTCTAGACTGCCAAATGCAGTTAGCAAAAAGGTACTTTGGAGAAACTGATTTCACAAAACCTCGCCTATTGTTGATCTAGGAGGAAGATGACGCAAGCCTTGAGTTTGTGTTGCAGCAAACAGCAAAGAAAACAGATGGCTGCGATTAAATGGATTAAATCAAACGTGAACAAATCTTTAAAGTAAATGTCACTTATGTTTCGTTTTGACTGTTACACCAGATTTAGAAGCGTCGACCAGGATTCCAGGAGTTGAGGAAACATTGGCAGGAGTGTCAGGACCTTTCAGGTAAGGGGTGAGTGTCCAGGTGAGCAGTGGAGTGGACAGGAGGATGAGAGGTGGCTGAGTTGACCTATCCTGTTTTCTAGATAGCAGGTACAGGTTTAGGACAGTGGAACACGCATGACAGGTTCATGGAGGAGTTCTTGAAGTTCCAGGTGTACGTGGAGGATTCTGCACAGAGAGAAACGTAAGAAATTCTCAAGTTCAAATCTTTTCCTTGAAGTTTTTACAGAGAACACACAAATGAATGGCCAATGACTATCACTGTTAGATATGCAATGGTGCCACAAAGACTCGTGGTTTTACTCAGCCTCAAATACCTGGAGTCTTAATCAGCAGTGGCACCTTTCTCTAGCTCACCTTGCAAGGAAGAAGGTTGGTGGAAAAACACAACAGGGTGATGACTCAAAGTCCTGACACACACACTATTTTATTAGAAGATGTTTTATGCAGCAGAATAATAATACCAAGCACATCTAAAAAATCCACAACAGATTTATTTAAGAGAATAAATCCAACGATGACTCTTAGTCTTTGGACCTGAACTTTATGGAAAGCCTGTATACAAAGATAAGAAAACATTCCCAAAATGAAAAACAAAAATCATTTTTCCATAGAGGTTACATAGTTTGGTTACATCAGTTTATGTAATGTTAAAAGAGGCATGTATTTGCTGGAAACCCAGTTCTTTTTCCTTGGGTCAAATTGTTTTTCTTGTAATTTTGCAACAGTGGGAAGCCACCGCTCACTGTCAGCATGTTTGCATACTTTACATCACAGACTAAAATATATCATTCAGGCAGGCTTTTTGCTTTGACCCTGAAACCAAGTAACGTTGTCTGTTTTGCACACAACTGGAACTAAACCACAACTGTACACAGCAGGAACTGTCATTCAGTGCTAAAGCTTATATTCAGGACCAAGTGTTAGCCGTCAGTCATCACTGAGGGACCAGCTGAGCTGCCTTGTCTGCATCTTTTACATTTAGATGTACAGACCCAGACAAGTCTCCACACACAAACATTATTCTGCGTGTTGGCGGTGGAAAACAGCTCCCCTTTCCAGCTGCTCTTCCTGTTGTGCTCCTTCCAGGACGCTGGGGTTTTACTCGACGTCTGAATTGCAGGGTGGAACGCGACGGTTTCAATCTGAGCGCCACCACACATTTTGAACTGCAGACACAAGCATGTGTCCAAGCGCCACACATCAGTTTCCAGATATACTGTGTTAAATGCTTCTCTGCTAACCACTAACCAAAGGTTGCCCTAAAACAGGGTCGGACATGGAGACCGTGACAACGCAGTCATGGTAAATAAAACAGTTCTGGTCTCAAGAGTGTTTCAGTATATTTTTAAATGGATAGTTTAGGTCTTTTACAGGCAAACTGAGGTCGTTTTAGGAGCTGTCTAAAACAGGTAAGATATTAAGGGTTCAAAACTGTTGTACAGAAAGTTCTGAACTGGTTATTTTTTTCAGTCTTACACATCAAGGTGTATTGTTTGGTCTATGCAAGTCCCGACTCATTCACTTTGTATGCTGTCCCTTTATCCTCCTTGTGTCTCACCTGCTGCTGGACTGTATTCCACTGGATTTCTGATTCCTGTTTCTACTGACTTCTATATAATACACAACTTAAGGAGATTTCAGCTTTTCTGAAAGAACAACAGTAAAGTAAGTGAGTTCTAAGTTTGGCATGTGGGTAATTCATTAGGATTCCAGGAAGCCATTTCTTTATAACCCCAAGGCAATATTTAGACTCTGCATTGTTTCCATAACGAGCCCAGCATCAGCGACTCTGTCTGGAAAGACAATGGCTGGTTTTATCCCTCACTAACTTCTTGTCATCATCTCCTCAGTGAGACATATAACAGACAAAGGGTTGGCCTTTTAAAGCTCCTTGTAATGAACTGTTCTGAACATTGTACGCTTGAGTTCCACTCAAATTAGCTCGTTCCAAGAGTTGTTTCAGATCCACGTATCATGTTCTGTGCAAGACTGAACCCAGGATGCAGGGAGACACTGGGAACTGGGAGGTAAAATGAGAAAATAGATTTGTTTAACAAACAGCAAGAACAAAAATCTGACCTGGCAGCAGGACGCACATGAAAATAATCAGATCAGAGAAGACACAAAAGAACAGAGCATGACCGGTTGTGGGAAGCACGATCCACGAGACATTATTTAAAGGGGCACTGATGATAGATAATGGCAAACACCTGAGGAGAAACAATGAGGATCAGGTGAGAGTTGTAGGAGCAGAAGCTGACCACATGAGCGGAGTGGGGGTGTGGAAATGTTGAAAACACGAGTAAAACGGACTCAGAAAACTAAATACAAAGATTTCCATGGAGAGGAACAACATGGGTTTCATCTAATTAGGGGGTCAAGATGGGGTAGAAGTAGAGCAACTGACTTGAGACCAGGAAGCTGCAGTTCGACTCCCAGCCATTCTCACCCGTTGTGGTGTCTCTGATAGCTGCCCACTGCTCCACCTGGGTGTATCTCAGGTGCAACGGGTTAAATGCAGAGAACCAATTTCATCATTGTACGGGAACATGTAATGATGACAACACAGACAACGGTACATCATGGTTCGACTCGACTCAGCACAGTTCCAAGACTTTTCCACTAGTAAGGGTTCGTAGTACCAGCCCCTTTGTTCAGAACCCTTTTCTCTTGGGTTCCAAGTGAGTCAAACTGGCACCAAAACGTGACGTCAGAACACCGTCTGTCACTGATTGGTCATGGGGTGGAGTCACTACACCAGATCCTCCATTTGCAATAACCGGTACTCGAACTCCAGGAGCAACTGGACCTGTTTTTAAGATTTTAAGAACAATAATAACAACATCGTGGTCTAATGCTGAAGTGCAGGCATTTTTTGTGTTTGGTGACCGACAACAAAATTCAGAGCGAGCTAGATGGAGCTCTGCCGGTCCCCGACTCCCCCCAGTCCTCCCCACCGGAGCCTCAGAGCCCCCTCAGATCATGCAGGGCATCATCTTACTGGCTCCAATCTCCGCCGGTCACCACGGAAGATCCTCCATGCTACTGACCCGGGGCTTGGGCCCGGCCTTGTGGGCTCTGAACTCCACTGGTCACTGTAGAGAATCGTACGAGCTGCTGACTCACAGAAGGTCGGGGTCCATGCCCCGGCCTTGCATGTTCGTGAAGGCCGAACCCCAGTAGAATGGTGGACCGGGACGGAGGGTGGAAACGATTTTTAAAAAC
>JARVGV010000412.1:9729817-9743287 GCA_031762435.1 Hypsolebias longignatus | reverse complement strand
TTCTTGGTATTTTTATGGTAGTCCCCAAATTGGCCCCTCATCCCTCTGATCTCTTTTTTTTTGTGTTTTTTTTGTATTTTTTTTTTTTTTTTTGCTTTAGAAAGCCGTAAAATTACCAGTAAATGTTAGTGTTCCTTTGAGAAACGACCTATATTTTATAGCTAAACTTCATCCCCAAACAGGGAATGCATAAAATCTAATCTTGGGACACTCTGCCCACTTTAATGTGCACTGCAAAGACCCCTTTAAACTTGTAATAAAATGCCCATGGTGATTCACTGATCTGTTGTAAAATGCACTTCATAGTTGTGTAAAAAAAATAAAAAAAACTTGTATGACACTTTCCAACATAAAAATATGAATGAGCTTGTGTTTTGTAGAAGTAGACACAAACGTTCATGTACCGGTAGTCATGCTAGTGCCTTAACTCTTTGTTTGGTTTTGTTTTAATTCTGTAACGTATTTGTCTTACATTTTGCTCAACTTTACTCAGCAAAGCAGTACAGTTCTAAACACAAATTAAATACTACTTGTGGTAACGCAAGGATATAAGAATGAAGGGTGAAGTCATTTACAATAATGTGGTGTTGTGTTAAGCTGTTGTAAAGGGGTGCACTAGAATGAACCTATCATCAATATTTAGATGACTTTAGTTATTCAACCTTCTTTTTATAAGATGTTAACTGCTGAGGGATGATTTCTGTCAGATTTTTTTAAAATCATAATGCATTACAAATAAGACACCACACTTATCTTTCATGATTGTATTACAAAATTAAAATAAATCGAACGAAAAATAATACACAAAGTAACAATGAAAATACAATATTGAGTATTTTGAGTTTGATGGCATGGTGGCTCATTTGGTAGAGCTGCTCTATTTACTCTATTCAAGAAGGTCACTGGGCCAAGTCCCGGCCAGATGCGTTTCTGGGTCGAGTTTGCATGTTCTCTCTGTGCATGTGTTTTTTTTCTCCATGTACTCTGGTCCGGTTTCCTCCCACAGATCAAAAACATTCATGTTAGACTGATTGGTAAATCTAAATTGTTCTTGTGAGTGAGAAAGTGAATGGTTGGCTGTCTCTGTGTCCCTGTGATGGACTGGAGACCTGTCCAGTGTGTCCCTGTCTCTCGCACAGTGACTGCTGGATATGGACACCACCAGTGATGCCCCACAACTGGAAAATGAAGAAGCGGGTAACACCCAAAAACAAACAAAAAAATTAAAAAATAAATACCCCTGCTATTATACAAAGAAAAACTTTGATTTTAGGTTTATCTAACGCAGAAGGCTCTTTTGAACAGGATATTTGATGATCTACATTTTTTTTTTTTCCCAAGATGGCGCCGATGTGTAAGGCTTGCCATACATTGGTCTCTGCTTTGGTTTTGTTTTTATTAGTTGTACAGTGTGTTATGCGGTGTGTCGACGCATATCTGCAATATGACAGTTGGGCACTTTTGGAGCTCTGTACCTTTGCAGAAATGCCTGCGGCGATTCTCCACAGCGGTTGAGATTCTCTCCCTCCTGACCTGTCCGGGATAGCTGCATTCCTACTTTGGAACCCTGGCCTATCTCCCCGGAGGAGACACCGAAGACGTCGGGGAAAGCATGCTGGAGTTTTGGTCAAAATGAGGCACCATGTGGATTATTCTGCCAAGGATGCTGGTGCCCAATCTGGATCTGATACTCGCCTCCCGGGGCCTTGGTGCGTCTGGGGCCATGTAAACAACAGGAGTTGTCTACCAGCACGAACCAACCTGAAGGTGCTGATGTTCAAAATCTGCGGCCGCTGGCATGTGCTCTCTCCACCGCTGCTGGGTCTTTTGGACTGTATCAGGATGTGTGTGGTCAACACAAGATCCAGTACCAACAAAACCTTTGTCCTCAGGGACTATTTTCAAGAGCACGATTTGGACTTTTTCTTCATCACAGAATCTTGGATGTTGCTGGGTGAGTCCAGCACATTGACATAATTATTCCCCCTGACTGTATTTTAATAACCCGCGGCCATCAGGCCGGTGCTGTGTTGGATTATTAACAATATTCAAATAAACTTTTGTCTGTAAACAACTGCCCATCCCGGTTTCCTGCTCCAGGTTTGAGCTGACTTGTCTTTGAACTCAGCCATTCACCTTTGACTTTATGCACACTTGTCTACCGCCCACCTCAATCTAAGGATTTCATAAATGAATTTCCTGATTTCTTGGCTGAAATCACACTAAAATGTATCACATTATAATTATTGGGGACTTAGCAGGTAAATGGTCCCACCCAGGAGCGCAGACATACTGGACCTTGTTGTAACACGTGATATGACTGTTGGTAATTTTGAAATCTGTGACAATGTGTTTTCAGATCCCATGCCAGTCTGGTTTGAGTTCACCCTCCTATGTCTAACGCCTAAGCCATGTGCTCCTGCACATCAGTCGGTCCATTAACTACTTCACTGCCACGCGCTTCACAGATGTTTATAAATCTGAAATGATAATTCCGCCCCCGGTGCTTCTCACCACCACTGAGGAGCTGACATCCCAATTCAACTATGTTTGCTTAAAGGCTCTGGATCATGTTGCTCCTGTAAAAACCAGAAGAGAGAAAGCAGATCAGAACCTTGGCTTAATGATGTCACCAAGGCTGTTAGACAGCAGTGCAGGAGGGCAAAGCATAAGTGGAAGAGAGACGGGCTGCAGGTCTCTTTATTAAAAGAGAGTTGGCGTTATTATCAGAAAGCAATAAAAGCTGCAAAATCTCAATACTTTTCTGATATAATTGCCTCAAATTCTCACAACCCACGTGTCCTCTTCTCTACCATAAACTCAGTTCTCCGCCTCACTGAACCATCGCCTCTGGAAGCCTCTACTGAGCTGTGCGAAAACTTTCTACATTTCTTTTTAGAAAAAGTTGCGACCACCCGTGCGCGCACATGCCGACGTCGCGAAAATATTTAAATAAAGCTGATTTGAACATTTCTAAAGGTAATGTTCAGCTCAGACACACTTCAGCTTTAATATCAGCCAACAAAAATATATTTTTTAGGTGTTTATTTTGCTACATTTTAAAGAGATGCACGGTTTCACTGCGCTGCGCACGCATGTTCCTCTCAAAGCGAAACTAATTAATAAAGCTCATTTGAACACATATGTGCATTTATTAAGGAAAGGTTAAGCTCAGACACACTCTTTATTAAGTTCAGCTTCACAAACTGAAGACAAATGGCTCAAATCTTGATTTAAATAGGTAAATTAGTGTCTTTATTTATGTCCATCATTGAATTGTACAGGGGGCGTTCCAGCTGACTCCTGTTCATACGTCACATGTCGTTTGCTTAAATTCTCGGATTTCCATGACTAAACATGGCGCCAAATTTAAAACGACTTTGGATGAAATTTTAATATATTTATCATTCTGTTTGCAAAAACGAACATACTTCAATGAGACAAGATATATATGTTGTGCCATTTTATGCAAAGTTCAAACATCATGTCAGTGGCGCTTTAAAGGCCTGTTTATTCTGATCATGTAGTTCTGCAACACACACGTCCAGAGGGTTAACCAACATTCATTCAACGTTTATTTAGGCAGGTTAATCCCATTGAGCCTCGGGGACAAGCGAGACCTGGTTTTAACAAAAATGACAACAGTGATCATAAAGGATGCATCAAGAAGGATCTTCTGAAAATGATTGTGGACGAGGGGGAAAGTAAATGGAGTGGGGGGGAAAAAGCAACCAAATTAAAAATGAATAAATAACATTTAACGACTTTCTGAAAAATCTGTATGACTTTTGATCAGTAGCACTTTAAACGATTATAACCACGTTTGACTTCTTCAAAGAAAAATAGGAAAGAGAACGCGGATGACTCAAGCCTTTTGCAAAGTAAGTCAACAGGTCCGACCAAACCTTTTTTGAACTTTGATACTTGGCTCGACACCTCCTTTCAGCAGGATGTGTACTACTCTCCTCATGATGTGAACATTTTGTCTTCATTCACTACTGATCTCAAGCGAAGCTCGGTGTTCCCGAAAGTGGAATTTATCACTTGAAACATCTGAATGTTCGGCTCTACATAAACAAATTAACAAATGCAGAAACTCGGTTAAACTGTGAAAAAATTAAAATACAGTACTGTAAAGTTAAATAAGTTGGACAATGCATTCCATGGTTAGGACCTCTGTACAGTACAAACTTCATGAAAACAGGACTCTAAATATCAACAGAGACACAAACAGAAAATAAAGAGACCTCTTTTTGTCCATCTTTTCCACATTTCTCCAAGACAACCAGCAAAACACCCAGGGTTCTTCAAAGTCTTGTGGGATCACCTCGGCAACACCTGCACACAATTAAAACCCCCACAGCTGGTTTTTACCAGCAGAAAGATACACACCGGGTATCTCCATGTTGGTGTGCGTCGACCTGAATGGACAAGCTGAAACCCACAATTTGCTGCATCTGCTCACCAATCAGGGCCTGTCAGGCAGCTGTGTGTGAGGGGGTGGAAATCCCCTCGTCACGTTTCAGATTTATTATCCAATACAAAAAGAATTTGCCTAATTGGAGTGAAGTAAGCATAACGTAAAGAGCTTTTTTAATACTGTGTTTTGTCTTTATTAAGAAGTATTTGCATCCGTACTCTAATTTACTACCATACACACTGAATTCATAAATATTGCAATGCAAAAGTAGTTTATAATATACACAGTTTTATTGGTTAATGGAGATTCCTCTTAGAAATGTTTCTTTCTTCCATATTTTATGAACAACAAATCTCTTAATTATTGATGGACATGACGTTCTGAACTTATTTTTCGTTGATACACATTGCCACCTGCTGGTCAAATAGATGAATTACTGAAGTTTCCATTTGTTAAAATAAAATTTCTTCTCTGAAATATGTTGACTCTGTACTTTGCTTCTGGAAACAAAATAATAATAAGAAGGAAAAAAAATAGTAGGATGTTACTTTAAACACTCTGGTTTTTAGGTGCTAAAGATAGAACCAGAAATGTAAAACTGGAGTTGCAAACTTGGGTAAAAACAGTAGATTGTAGCCTAATTAATTTAATTTGTGCTGGGCTTGAAATCAATTAATCATAATAAAACTTAATGAACTCAAACCTATTTTAATTAATTTAAAGAAAACTTATAAGATTATTTTAATATAAATAAAAAACCTGATCAAATCCCTAACCCTGGTTGAAATCTGGTTAAACACAACTGAATACAAACAAGAAATAACTAAATCCAAATTTTCATATTTTGCACCTTGTAGATGTCATCTTGTATCCTTCAATGCAAAACCATTTAGGATTCAAAATACTATGCTAATTTTATTTGAAAAATAAATTAAATGAAGTTATAGAACACAAACTTGGGTAACTTTAACTTTTATCTACTTATATTTTTCCTTCTGCTAATTGTCATCATTTAGAGCATTGTAAACAAAATAGCTTGAAGACAATTAGCAGTAATTCGGGCAAAAATAAAAACAACTCACAGAAATGCATTCTTTCATTACGTTTAATTTTATGAACAAATTTGTTCTTTTGTTTTTTTTTAAAGATTTGACAATGTTCATTAACAAAATCTAAATACTGATGTATTCAAACAGTAAATGTGTGTCTTTGTAGCACATTGTGTAATCATCGCCCGCTTTAATTCCACAAGCATTTTCAAAACATTTTGATTCATCATGTCTGGACTAAAACATTTTACCTCTTTTTTTTTTTTTTTTTTTAACTAACCAGTTTGATGTTTTTGCTGATCTTTTGGTCTCTCATCACGTTTGTGATTTTATGAATGACTAAACTATCACAAAGTACATCTGTTAACTCTATTAACATCAAGTTGGGAAAATCTGTATTTAACAGAGTTGGTTTGCAGGATTACAGTTAATTTTCTTTTTTACCGAAGATAAAGGCCGTATCTTTCTTTTGATACTGTTTATGGACTAACACAGTTTTGTTTTGTTTTATCGTTTCATAAAAAAATGAAGAAGCGATGATGGATGGTTTGTCATTCCCCTGTCATAGCTGTGAAGATGTTGTAATTCACATCATTTCAGAGACTTGTTACTTCTTCTTCTGTTTTCAGGCGTTCAGTCAGGATTTGTCACTCTGCCTCGCCTCTCTCGACTTGAGAGACAATTTCACGATGATGGTTCCTGGAAGCAGTCTTCACCTGAGGATAACAGCAACACTCGGACGCGCTCGGACTCCCTCACTTCGTTCACTGTGGACCTCGGACCTTCTCTCATGACTGAGGTGTTCAGTTTGATTGACAGCTCGCTTTTAAAATCCAATCCCAGCCAGGCTGCAGGTGAGGAGGAGAAAGAAGAGGAGGACGACGACAACTCTCTGACGGAGACGCCTGTGCAGACTCCCACAGCGAGTTCGCCCAACTCTTCCCTGCTCAGTGAGTCTTTCAGTTACGACGTGGATGGAAGAGGGAGCTCTGACAGGACAGAGCAGGACAAGGACAGGAGGGCGCTAAGGATATCTGAGGTGTCCTCTGGGTCTCCTCACAGAGATGAAGCTGTGATGGAGGCAGCGAGGTTCCAGAGGGCAGCTGATGTTCTGGCTCGTCATTATGGTGGAGGATCCTTCACAAGGGGAGCAAGGACGGGCAGCAACAAGACCTCTCTGGGTTTTTACAAAGGCCGCAAAACATCATACGCTGCTTCAGAGGAGGAGGAGGAGATCAAAGTGTAGACAATAAACCTCAAAAACTGTTCAATGATCTGGGTTTATTTCAAGTCAGGAAAGATTAACTTTGTTCCTGGTCTTTGGTCCTGATGTTTCTTCAAACAAACATTAATCCAGTATGTTACACAAATCAGCTACACACCATAGTAAATTTAGTATTGATCCTGAATATCAGCATATGCCTTCTTTCTAACACTGTGGCTGTGATATTTCATAGATCTTTGTTTAACACTTTTGAAACGTATCATCTAACACTATGTGACTATGTTCAGTGAGCACTCTGTGATTTACATCAATAAAGATGTTTAAACTGAAATGTAAGAAAAGTCCAAATGAGTTCAGTTCAGTTTTTTTTTTATATTTAGCACCAGGTCACAACAGAAGTCGTCTCAGGTCACTGAACAGACACACTCATGTATAAAAATAATAATTTAACATGATTTATCTGAAGAGCAGACTGTTTTGAGTTTAACTCTGCAAGAATATGCTCTAATCTGAAGCAGAGAGAGAGAGGAGCACTCGACGTCCATTTCAGAAGGTTTATTTTACTCTCATGCAAAGTACAAGACCACAGACCCTGGGCCATTGTCACCCTACCATGCGGTGATACATAATGGCCCCGAGCGTAACAGGTACCAGTCTCTTCAAAGCTTGGCCACACCTCCAGCAGTCATCATGATGGGGAACCCTACACTATCATGTGACCCAGCTCTCAGCCAATAATATCTCGCCATCTTGTGTCCACAGTAAATGGTGCGTTGAATGTTGGGATTTGTAGGCATGTAACTAAAACTACATTTTCTACCGGAAACAGAATGAGATTGAACAAAACGAACAAAGCAGGACACATATATCTAGACATTTTCATGAAGTTAATATATTATCTGATAAAATTATATTTCAGTGGGATATGATTCAATATGTTAAGTCTTCTAATCTAGGAGAACTATTAATACCCAAGTATGTAATGTTACCTGATTGTAGTCGTTCAGTGAGAGAAGTGTTAAAGACGCAGTTTATTGGAAGAGCTGTGGATTTTGATCAATTTATAGAATAATCAGAAACTTTTGAGAACAAGTTTATTAATTCGATAACGTTAGATATTGAGTTTTCTGAGTTCTGTAGGAAAAGTAATAAATCGTCAGCATAAAGACTAATTTTAGGTTCTATATTTTTACACCTTATGCCTTTAATATCAGCAGTTTGCCTTATTACTGCTGCTAAAAGTTCAATAAAAATAGCAAATAGTGCGGGGGAGAGTGGGCATCCCTGCCTAGTGCCCCTTTGTGAACAGAAGCTTGAAGATATTTGATTATTTGTCCTGACACATGCTGTTGGTGAGCTATATAATATTTTTAACCAATTAATGAAATAGTTCCCAAAACCAAATTTAACCAAGGTAGCAAATAAAAAATTCCAGTTTACTCTATCGAATGCTTTTTCTGTGTCTAAATAGCTGTGTCAATATTTTTGCTATATGAATACTCTAGTAAATTATTTAATCTGCGAGTGTTTGTGGTCGAGTGTTTTCCTTTTACGAAACCAGTTTGGTCAGGATGAATGATGAGATGAATTCTCTAATCTTTTAGAGAGGACTTTATCAACATCGACATTAATAAGAGAGATGGGACGATAACTTGAAGATAATACTGGGTCCTTGCTTGGTTTTAATAGTAAACTAATGTTGGCTGAATTCATATGTGTTGGAAGCCTGCCATTTTCTTCTGACTCATGTAGCATTCTGTGAAATATTGGTTCCAGGATGTTCCAGAATTCTTTATAAAATTCAGCTGGATATCCATCTGGTCCTGGAGCTTTCTTATTAGGCATGTTTTTAATGGCTTCACGGAGCTCATCTGATGTTAATGGTGAGTCTAGTTCTGATGATTGACTACTGTCTAGTTTTGGGAGTATTTTTAGTTTAGTTTAGTTTTTTTAGTTTATTTATTCATTCATTTTATAATAAAATACACAACAATAAACATTTAAAAAAGACAAAATAAAAACATACAAAACGAAAGGCAGCAGATGAAGAAAAAAAAATCTTATTTCATCTGCCCCTTATTTTCTAACATTTCATTCAACCAATTTCTTTAATTTCCAAAACAAATGAACAACTCTTTTAACCTCATTATAACATACAAATTACATTACTCTCTCCAAGAATTGATTAATATCTTCATCTGTTGGATTTATTTGTGGAGTGTATAGAATTTTATAGAAATCTTTAAAAACACTGTTTACTTTTCCCTCATCACAAGTTATGTTTCCATTTGTGTCTTTAATACCATATATAGATGTTTTTTTTCTTTGTTTAATTTGAGTTTATTAGCTAAAAAGCTCCCTGATCAAAATTTTCTAATCGAAGTCTTTGTACCAAGAATTTGTTTTTTTCTCAATAAATTCATTTTGTTCTAATTTTGTCTTGCGTAGTTTTTGCTGTGTTTCTTCTCCTTGTGAACCTTCTAATATTTTGATTGATTTCTCTAATTCCTCAATACGTTCATTTTCTTTTTTCTTCTTCTTTGTTGAATAGGATATTATTTTGCCTCTCATAACTGTTTTCCCAGCCTCCCAGAGACATGCTGATGTTCCTGGCAAGTCAATAAACTCTAAATACGATGTCCATTCTTTTTACAATATTGTATACATTCTTCGTCCTTAAGCAGTGAGGTATTTAATCTCCAGTTTCTACTTTTTAGGATTTCTTTCTTATTAGCTAAATTTAAAGTAACTGGTGCATGATCGCTGACAGAAGTAGGGTGTATCTTAGTGTCTGAAATGTTGGTCAGCAATGAATTGCTGACTATGAAATAATCCAGACGAGAGTAAGAGTGATGCACATGTGAAAAGAAAGAATATTCTTTACTATTAGGGTGAAGAGAATGCCATGCATCGTAGAGATCATAATCACTCATGTACTGTTTAACTATATTTATGGATTGCCAACTGCGTTGATCTCCTACTGCATTCAACCTGTCTATTTTATCATCTAGACCAAAGTTAAGATCACTTCCTATTACCAGTGAGCAATCAATGTGATTTGATAGAGTAGAAAAGAAATCATGAAAAAAAGGTCTAATACTGTGAAGTTAACATTTTTATGTATTAATATTGTAACTCCTTTTTGTCTCGAGTTATAGCAGGCTGAGAATACATAAGGAAACAGGAGATTTGAGCTCATCCACAGTTGTGGGCAATTTATGAATTTCTTGAAGTAATAAAACATCTGCCTTTAATCTTTTAATCTGGTTAAAGATTCTATACTTTTTATGTTGACTACCAGCTCCAGTAATATTCCATGTGACAAACCTTAATGTGCCCATATTTGTGCTTGTGAAAATATAGTTAAACCACACCCATTATCACAAATATCAGAAATAATAAAACACAGAGGAAAAAACATAATCCTTAAGGATTGATTATTTATGATTTATAAATAAACTAAGTGTTGTTTTTAATGTATAAATCAGGGATGTATTCCTTTATGAGGAATTTGTATGCATGCATATGGATATACATGAGCTTATGTGCTTGTGTGCTAATAACTGTTGAGTCAGAAAAATAGAGACAAAAAAGAAAGTGAAATGATAATAAACAAAGATAAGAAAGAGAAGAAAAAATAAAAAAAGAACCCCCTTTCCACAGTAAGTGCCATACCACCTGATTACCACCACCATCTGTGTAACCTACCAACCGAGCTGTGCTGAACAATTACATAAATCTGGTAATATTCTTATATATTATATATAATAATATTTAATAATATTAGCACCTAAAAATCATACTGACCTCAATTATATGACTAATAGAACCAAGGTGTAACCTCTGGATCTCTATACAGCTGACCATCAATGTAAAGTCTATCTACCAATATTGTAGCTCTTCTGCCTTCGTTTATATTTTTCTTCCTAATCGGGAACAGAACACGCCTTCTACTTAGAATTTCTGCAGGTAATTGGTCATTCATACTAAAGTTCGTGTCACGCAGTTCCCTACCTCAGCTTTTAACCTGTTCTTTTTGCTTATAATGTTCAAATTTAGCTATAATTGGCCTTGGCCGATTGTTTCTATATTTCTTACCTCCGAGGCGGTGGACTCAGTGAAAAGTGATGGAATTAACTGCGTCACTCGGCAACTTTAGTTGGTCCTGAATGAAGATACGAACCGAGGCCTCAGGATCTTCCTCTGATCGCTCCAGAATTCCTGAAAAGACGAGGTTGTCCCACATGCTCTGGGCCTGGATATCCAAGATGGATTCTTTCATTTTTTATAATCACTGGATAGCTGTGTCATCTCTTCGTTGAGTAGTTTCACCATTCCCCTCAGCTCCTGGTTTTCGCTAGCGAGTGAAGCTACCTGTTGTTGGCTAAACTCCAAAGACTCCCTTAGGCCTTGAAATTCTTTATGTAGCGTCTCCACCAACGCTAGTCGGGCATCCAAGCTAGTTAGCTTCTGATTAATCGACTCAAGGATCTCCGTGAAGCTTGTTTTATTAGGAGACAGTGTTGAAGCTCTGTCTAAACTTCCCTGTCTGTGCCGCTTAGCCATGGGTGTGTTAGCCAAGACATTGCTAGCAGTGTCGGATGTAGCACTAGGTTTACCCATCACTAAGCTAGCAAAACGCTCATCAACAAACAATTCCAGGCTTTGCAAAGTCTCCTCGTCCAGTTTGTTCAATGGAAAAAAAGTCAGTTAGTAATATTTAGGACTTTCTTAATGATCTGATGAAATAAATATGGACTTACCAAAGTTTTATCATAATACTCATGCACAGTTTTTATCGAGTTGTCAGCAACAGCTCATTGCACCTCCTCATCTCAACCAATCGTGTTCTAATTTTCAACCAAAGTTCAACCTTTTTTAAAGTTGAATGAAAAAAATACATGGTGTGCTTACAAATGTCAAATTTGTGTTTTCTCAGTCCATGTTGTGAGAAGTGCAGACCCAAAAGAGTGGACTTTCAGTAAACGTCAAGAGAAAACTAGTGGCAAGCTGATGTCCCTTGTCTCTAAGGGCTTTGAACAGTGAATGTTTGTAGTTTTAGATGAGAGTGTTTTTCTGGACTGGAATTGAACAGAGATGGCAAGTAACATGAAAAACATGAAACACCCACACCTGCCTCCACCCTCATTTGCCCCCACTCTGGGCCCATGAGCAAGGCCCTCAACCCCCATTATCTGCTCCCTAACAGGTCTCTCTTGAAAATGAGTTATCATGGCTCAATGAGACTAACCTGTATAAATAAAGGGTAAATAAAAAAAATGAAGTAAGATATGTTTTTGGTGCAAGATGTTCATGTGAGCAGGAGATAGGATAAGAACAGAGGTAGGTTTTATTTTATTTTATTTTTGCTTGTCTGAGGCAGCACAGATTGATAAATCCTGGCAAGTGGAGGAAATAATTTTATCCTAGAGCAATGGTGGAGCCAGGGATGGCCAATGGTGGCCATGGCCTCCATAGATTAATTTTCATAATTATTAAAATTTAAGGGTAGCATGGTGAAGCAGTTGGTTGAGCTGCCACCTCTTAGCGAGAATGCTGCCCTGGTTCAAATCCTGGCTGGGGACCTTTCTGGGTGGAGTTTGCACATTCTCTCCGTGCTGCTTGGGTTTTTTCCGGGTACTCCGGTTTCCTCCCACAGACCAAACACGTGCATGTTAGGCTGATTGGTAACTCTAAATTGTCCCTAGGAGAGAGAGTGAATGGTTGTTTGTCTCTGTTGTCTCTATGTTCACCACTTGCTTCTGCCGAGGTCTAACACTTCCCCTCCCTCACCGCTTTGCTTTGCTTTGCTGCTTTGTCTGCCTGTGAAACTGCTTCTGAGCCTCTCTTGCATATTTTCTGAAACATAATTATGCACTTATTTTGCCAGTTGGTCCCTCAACACTATTTGATAATATTTATTCAAAGAGAAGACAGGCTTTAGGCAAGCCGATTTGCCCTGTTGGCACGCACGCAGTTGGATATCTCATTAACTTGAAGGCTTGATGATGTATCTCTGTATTCCTCTGGGATCTATCCCTCTTTGACTGGCAACGTATTCTATTAACCAACGACGTGAACACTGCCTGGAACTATTTTCATAATAATTTCATTTTTTTTGGAACAAACACGCTCCTTTCCGCAAGTTCAGGATAAAGGGACGTGACAGCCCCTGGTTTACTCTTGAACTAGCTGACCTCCTGCACGAGAGAGACTATCTTTTGGCCGCAGCGAGAAAATCAGGCTCAGACACTGATTGGTTGAATTTTCGACAGCTGGGCAATAAATGCACTACTGCCATCAAAGCTGCAAATCGTAACTATTTTTTTTTAAATCTCAGACCTCCAAAAATCTAAATGACCCTAAACAATTCTGGTAAACCATCAAATCGAAAACTCAAAAATCTGAAGAAAAATACAAGAAGTATAGGGATTATAAGGAAACATAAGAAGGAATATTACAGTGATCTATTAAATAAAAGTCATCGTGATATGAAAGCAACATGGCGAGTAATGAATAGTGTTCTGAAGAATCATATAGTAAAAACTGGTATTTCACAATATTTTGTAAAGGACAATGATGAAATCCATGATGAAAATGAAATTGTAAATGGATTTAATCAATATTTTGTGAATGTTGGATCAAGCCTTGCAGCTAAAATACCAAAAGTAAAAAATAATGTGAGCCATTCAATTATGGGTTGTGCAAACAGTATTTTTCTAAATGGAACAGACAAAGAAGAAATAATGAATGTAGTAAAAGATCTTACAAGCAAG
>JARVGV010000412.1:9705482-9717235 GCA_031762435.1 Hypsolebias longignatus | reverse complement strand
TTTCCAGCCCCCTATGAGGGGCCCCAAAGCGCTTCACAGTACCAGCCATCCACCCATTCATACACCAGTAGCGGTAGGCTGCCATGCAAGGCGCCAGCCAGTCCTACCGGGAGCAACTCGGGTTTAAGTGTCTTGCCCAGGGACACAACGAGGTATGAAGTGACCGGGGATTGAACCCGGGACCTTCCGGTCCTGAGCTGGCTGCCCTGCCTCTACACCATCTCGGCCCAAGAATGGACAATATGGACAGACACACCATCTTCCACTGCCTCCAGGAATCCTTAATGTATCTGGCTGCGAATGTCCCTTCAGTGCATGAGGGCTCTCCTTCACCCTGTCTTCTCATTGAGAAAATTTGATCAATTGCGTTGAGAGACCAGCTGACCAGATCCATAATTTACAATTCAGAAGAAATGTAAAGAAAGGTTCTGAAAAAGAGTCAAACGACAAGAGAGCAGACGCAGGAGGGAGGCAGGAGGAAAAGCGCCGGTCTTCATCGAGAGCAAGCAGAAAGGTCTCCAGTCCATCACAGGGACACATAGAGACAAATGAGACAAATGACCATTCACTCCCTCACTCACACCAAGGGACAATTTAGAGTTACCAATCAGAGTAACATGTAAGTTTTTGGTCTGTGGGAGAAAACAAGGAGTACCTGGAGAAAACCCACACATGCATGGAGAGAACATCAACTCCATCCAGAAAGGTCCCAGGCCAGAATTTGAACCAGTGACCTTCTTGATGAGAGGCAACAGCTCTACCAACTGCACCATGTGCTGCCTGGATCTAACACTGTTAAAATTGAACTTCAAGTGTACAAAAACACAACAGATTCATCATGACATTATTTATTAAACAAAAATGAAGCTAACAAGGAAAAGCTGAGTGAAAAACTAGGTCTACATTTGCTGCCTTTACAATATTTAAAAAGGAAAGTTTCAGCCAGGTGCTGCTGATCAGTTGTATTGATAAACTGATCCTCATCGATGTGATCACCTCTATAAAAGCAGGAGATTTGTTAGTTTGCTGGTCTGGGGCTGACAGGTCTGATAACATATTGTCAAGGAGGAAAAACATTGGCATGATTAAAGTCTCTCCACATATTACATCAGTTTTGTGCCTTTTTGACAAATCCCAGGGATTACAGAGAGCGTTCCCAAAAACACATTTTCATACAGTATCTGGGTGTTTCTCAGATTGGATCTTTAACTACAGGTACATTCAGTTCAAAAGACATCATGCACGTGTTACAACAGCTGTGTTTCCTAGCAGATCTTAAAGCTCGTCAACTTGAAATCGCCTGCCACTCTGATGTAGGTGATGACGTCCATACCAACACGGTTTGGAAACTGGACTTCCTGTCCATCAGGAAGCTCCACTTCAAACACATCTCCAGACAGCTTTACCTCAATCTAAAAAAGTGAAAAAGTACTTTATTCCTCAATAAAAAATATATAAATAAATCTTGATGTCTAAATATGACCTGAAATTGATTTTGTGTTTGCTTGGTATTGCTGAGCCCATTAAATTTTTTTCTTGAAAAAAATCTATGGCGTCTTTTTATACTTTCCCTACAACAAACGCTTAATTTAGCGTCTTCGAGCCATGTTTCCTCACCTTTACATCGCTTCCTTTCTGCAGAGTGTTGTATTTTTCTCGTTTCTCATCGCCCCAACAACCGGCAACCTTTGAGTTGCACACGAGGACAGCGCCGTCTGCGTCATCATGGAAACGGGGGTTAAAGTGCAATGCCAGGTCATCGGAGTCCCAACCAAGGTCAATCTGAAATCTGAGCAGGTCGTATTAGATAATACAAGATTTGCTTTGATGTTAAGTGTTTGATGAGCTTTGAAAAACACATTTATAAGTAAAGCAAAAAATCACCAGGCCATAGCATGCTTTTGATTGTGCATCAGCTGATACTTTGTAGCCCAAATAGCACATCATTCTTTGAAAGGCTTTCAAAGGCTTACAATAAAATATTACAAGATTATTAACGTACTTCTCAGCATCATGCAGAATTTCCCCCTTTACTTTCAGCTTGTCACCTGCTCTCAGGTTCACATTCTTCATTTCAAGTGTCTGAAAAAGAATTGTGATGTTTAGGGTTTTAAACAACATTGGTGCTCACTCACATACATTATTTGCAAACTTTTTTATTTTTGCAAACGAAGGGTCACAGGGTGCAAATCATGTAGGATGTAAAAAATACAACATAACACAAAAGCACACACAGATTTGAACTTACCATGCTCATACTGGATGCTACTCAACAGCTGTGGACGAAGCAGGAAAATTTACTGCTACACACGGACAGCTTTACTTCCTGGGAGACAAAAAGTAGGTGGTGTGACAGTCAATGTTCACATTTTTATTCCATGACACAAGATTATCACATGACATGACTTTTAACACTGACAATATTACTCAACATCACTATCATCATCATCATCCTGACTGTCACATAAGGACTTTTTAAATGCCATTCGGTTAAATCATTACTGTACAACTCCTTTTTTTAAATGAAACAACCAGCAATATTGATCCCTAAACAGTCACTGAGTAACAGGAATCAATGTGGCCAAAGATTATTATTATTTTTTTTTTTTGTAGACTGGAAGCCTTTTATTAACCAAGAAATGTGATTGTCCTTTCCAAATCGCAGGGAGTGTGTGCCTATTTCCAGCAGTCACTGTGTGAGAAGCAGGTTATATCCTGGACAGGTTGCATGCCCATTTTAGGACCACAGAGACAAACAAGAGAAACAACTATGACAATTCAGAGTCACCAAGTACCCTAACATGTATGCTTTTAGTGTGTGGGAGAAAACCAGAGAAAACCCATACATGAATTGAGGGAACATGCAAATTTCATCCAGAAGTGCCCCAGGCTGGAAGGTGATCCTGTGACCTTGTTGATAGGGAACTATCATAAGGTTGATGATCACTATGGCATAACCACTGTCCCACTGTGCTGTCTATTGCTACATGAATTTTTTTTCCAAATCTGGTAAACCATTACAGACAGTTGCTGTCTTAAAAAAAATGAAAAATAAAAACCATGCAAAATTTTTAGCTTTTTTTAATTTTTATTTTTTATTTTTTATGTTCACTCATTTGAACTGAACCTACTCTGTTTTACATTAAAATGGTGTTTATGCTCAGGAGGGAATTTTCTCATTGCAAAATGTACTCTGTGACAGAGTACATTTACTTTGTAAAATTTATATCCTCCTGGGACCTGGCACATATATTTTGTCCTTTATAGTGGACATATGGTTCACCTTCATCTTCTATTCCTTTTTTTAGTTACGCTATCAAGCCCTCCTGTACTCTTTAGAGGACATCCTGAGCTTTCCAGTGATATCTCATGGAAAGGTTTACATGCTGGAAAGCCCCTTTTTAGGAAATCACATATAAAGACAATGGAACACTTTTTTTTTTCTTCGGTTCTCAGGAGGATATATTAAAAATGGGACAGTCTCTGTCCCATTTTTAATATATAAATTTTGAAATACTGTATACATGCCTCAATTGATTTTATCTGTGCTCATTTGACAATTTTACCTATAATTTTCTCCAAAACGTCCCATTTTAACCAGCTTCACATTTTACTGTACCAGTTTTGCACCGGTCTAATGAATAAATTACTTTGCTGTTCTAACTCTGACCACCAGGCGGCAGCAGACCTGACTTCTCCACAACTTCCGCTACGCCACAGGAAGTGACAAAATAAAGTAAACAGGAGCTGATTCAGAAGTTAATGTGATTATAAAATAAGACTCAACTCGGGAAATTTGGACTTAATGCATAGAAAGTGGCACATATAGAACAAAGCTGTACGACGCTGAATAAAGGTAAACAATTTACGATGTTTATGAGCAGCGCCATTTTTAGTGCACCTGTTTGAAGGCTACAGCTAGCAGCTAAGTGGTGGTAGCAATACATTTCCTCTTTAAGAACCGTCACTACACTGAAATAACTCTCTGGTTGTTTCTTGCGTATAAGTTTATAGTTTAATACACCCATTCGGAGTCGTATTTCTTAGACAGCATGAGTTATTATTTACCAGCTGTTTCTGCCGCCCGGAGCTAGCGTGTCTTCCGTCAGAGCATCAGTTTGATGGAGAGCCGAGCTGACTGCAGATCTGCTTCACTCAGCAGAATAACTTCATTTACTTTCACACCACATAAATACAATCAGTCCATAGTGAGAAATGTTCTTTCACTTTCTGATTATCATTTAGTCAGGTATCAGACTGTGATGTTAAAATTTTCACCTGGACTTTTGTCTTTTCCCCCCAGGGACAGTGGTGAATCTGTCCTACAATGTTCACGGACATGGACTATGAGCTGGAGGAGGACAAGCTGTGAGTGAGCTGTGTTTTTAACAATCTTTGAATCCCCATAATTCTTTTCACAGTAATGTGTGTAGGAAAATTGGCGTCTTTTCTTACATCCTTACTAAATCCTTTAAAATTTGCTGATGATGTGAGTTAAGTTGCTGATTTGAACTCACTTTCTCTGTGTGTTTTGGACGTCACCAGAGGGATCCCAACAGTGCCAGGCACCGTGACCCTGAAGAAAGATGCTAATAATCTAATCGGCATCAGCATCGGTGGTGGAGCTCAGTACTGTCCTTGCCTCTACATTGTTCAGGTAGGTATAGAAACAATAATACCAATGGAACATCTGTAATTTCACGTTTTCTCAATGTTTCAAATTTGATGTAAAAAAACATATGTAATATTTGAAATAATGCCCCTGTTAGGAGTTTAAATGAAAGTAAGAATCCACTTGATGAACTAAGTTTAAAAGATTTAGTTTTACAGACCTTTTAGTGTGGTTACTTCTCTCTCAGGTCTTTGACAACACCCCAGCAGCTCTGGATGGGACTCTGGCAGCAGGTGATGAAATCACAGGTGTGAATGGGAAAACAGTGAAAGGAAAAACAAAGGTGGAGGTGGCCAAGATGATTCAAGCTGTCCAGGTACTTGGGAATCTTTTTTTTTTTTTTTTTAATTATTATTTTTTATTATTGAATCAGTTTGATGATACATGGATCTAGAAAAAAATGTTTTGGTAATTGAGGTTGCAAATTAATTGGAGATACATCATTAAGCTTTTATATTTTTAAATTACCGTATGTATTCCAGTTTTTCTTTTTGAAAGGTGGAGTAGCATCGTTGTTTATGTGTTACGCCTTCAGAAATTGATAAAATTATACATGCCAGTTCAATTCAGCAAGAATAAATACTTGTGATTTCAGCTCATGAGCACCATATTGTCCATTGATTTTACTGTAATATAAATTTAAAGTAATTATTTTAAATAGAATGATGATGATGTTCCAACACCACGTAAGATTTAGGGGGTATTAGCAGAGTGCTACAGTAGTAATGCTAGGTCGAAGCCACTTATCCTCTTTGCAACAATCCCCACTCCCCGACCATAACTTCCTGCAGCGGGGGTGTGGAGAGAGAATTTCAGTAGACAGGGCGCTCACATTTCAGTTCTGTTGACAGGGTGGGGCGCCCTGCTTGTTTAATAGTAAGGGAAACACTGTGTTTTCTTCTGCTAAATTAAGCAGCTGATTGATTATCTTCCAAGATTGACCAGTTCCTAATTTTTGCTACAAGGTGAAATGTTGTTCCTCCTTAAGTTTAAATCATTTCCGCTTCAACTGAGGCCTCGTCCTGATTATAGACTGATTTAAACCTAAGAGCTGATGTTATGACTCATTCAGGGCGAAAAAATCCCAAGTTTTCAATTTATGTCAGAAACTGTTTTTCCCACAATTTTATGGTGAAGCTTAAGAAGTTATTTTCTTGTGAACTTTAGTTTTGTTGCTGTCACAGATGTACCAATTTCATCAACAAAAAATAAAAATAAAAAAATCTGTTTTTATGTGTTTTCCAAATACCTCACGTCAGTTTTTCTTTTTGCAGTGATTCTAATGTGCTTAAATATAAATATGTCTTTCTACTGAATTATTTCTTAAGAGTTCTAGATGCGCCTGTTTAAATGTAGTAAATTGTCTATTTTCTTTATAATTTTCTACATTTCTCAAACCAACCCCCCCCCCATTTCATAAATTTCATGTTTGACAATTTGAAATTTTAACCACTATAATGATTAAAATCTCATCTACTTACAGTGTAATCTTATCCTAAATATTATATATTTCAAACTGATCATTTATTGATACAACCAGAGCAAAAAAACAAGAATTTATAATAACTCACTTTTTTATATCTTGCTGTAGCTTCAGTTTTATTGATGAATATTCCGAACTAAGTTTGGTCGTGAGTCCAGCATCAGGCAGGAGAGAATGGACTTTACTAACTTTCCCAGCTGCTTTGAAAGAGGTCGGGACAAAAGCCCAAAATATGTGCTGTAAAACCACCAACACAGAGCTGCCGTGTTGTTTTTGAAATCCTTTGTTCACGCACACAAAAAATGTCATGATTTCCTGTGTGGTGAGATAGAGTGGGCTCAGTGAGGGAATTGAAGGATTAAATTGTGTTGGTGCTGCTTTTTCAGGACCAGTGCTGCACCAGAATGTCACCTATTGCACCACAGTGGTAGAACAGTTTGCACATTAATTATTACCCATTGGATTTTTTTATGCAGTGAAATAAAATAAAATGCTTTTCCTTTTTATTTATCTGTATTCTGTTGGTGTGTTCACAGGAGGAGGCAGTAATCCACTACAACAAACTGCAGGCTGACCCAAAGCAGGGGAAATCTCTAGATATTGGTATTTTCTCTTATTGATGCTCATTTAATTACTTTGAGCTTTTTTGTTAGTATTTTTACATTTGTTTTTTAAACATGAATTTTAATGTAGTTTTGTATTCTAGCACTAACAGTTTATATATTCTGTACAATTTTCTGTGCTAACTAGAAGTTTGTGTGTTTCAGTGCTAAAGAAAGTGAAACATCGGTTAGTGGAGAACATGAGCTCAGGCACAGCTGATGCTCTCGGACTCAGCCGAGCCATTCTGTGTAATGGTAGGTTTATTTATTTATTTTTTCCTTAATAACATTAAAATAATTACAGTATTTTTCACTGTATAAGTAACACCTTTTTGCATAAATTTGCCAGTTTTGTGACTTAACCATCAAAGTGACTAATAAATGTATTTTCCCCATATTTAAAACCCAATTTTTGGCTGAGATCTGACGATGTCATTCATTCTGACATGGAAAATATTGAACACTACCATTTTCAGCCGCTAGAGGGCAAGCCAAGTGTATCATTAATAGGTAAAAGTGGGTACCGGTATTAATGAGACACTTGGCTTGCCATACCAAGCCACCTTCATTTTGCTCCAGAACTCCTGGAGCAAACGTCAAGTCAGCTGCATTTCACTGTGCGCCCAGGAGAAATGCAGCAGTTTTGACCATTAAAGTGCATTTATTAAGGAAAAGTTCAACTGAGACACAACTTTACTATAATTTCGAGCAAACTAATAATTGTTTTTAAGTGTTAATCTTGTTAAAGTCATCCCGTGCACACTCCCGTGGCCCGCCATTTGTCAGCCAATTTGATTTTTGGCACAACACCAGCCCACGTTTTTGCGCAATCATTGGTGACGCGTAACAAACACGACACGTTAGCGGTGACGCATAACAGATGCCGACTTATACGGCGAAGCGACGTGCACGGTGGAAAGTACGGTAAAGGTGATGTATTACTGTCAAAACATTTGTTCTTTACAGATGGACTGGTCAAAAGACTAGAAGAGCTGGAGAAAACAGCTGAACTTTATAAAGGTAAATATTCAAATTGAACAAATAATTTGTGCTCAAACGGTTGTTCTTGTTGAAAATGTGCTGAGTGACATGTTGGAAACAGCTGTGATTAGTTTTAGTTCAGTGGATTCAGAATGAGTGTGTTTCGTTCAGATCAGTGTCTCAGTGTTCGTGTCTTCTCGCAGGACTGATGGAGCACACCAGGAGGCTGCTCCGAGCATTCTTTGAGCTTTCTCAGACTCACAGAGGTCCGTTGCTCAATAATTCATTAATTAATAACATACTTTTTGAATAAATACTCATTTTTGCCCACTCTTCGTAAAGATGATCTTTTATTCTGTAAAACAGAAAATAGCCGTTCATTGTAAGTTAAATTAAAAACAAAAGCCGTGCTCATTTTTAACATCTGAATGTGTTTGGAGTATAAAAAGTATTTCGTTTAGCTTCCCTGTCTGACCTGATGTTGTGTTTTCAGCGTTTGGAGACGTTTTTTCTGTCATCGGCGTCAGGGAGCCTCAGGCTGCAGCCAGCGAGGCGTTCGTAAAGTTTGCTGATGCTCACAGGAACATTGAGAAATACGGAATCAAACTTCTAAAAACCATCAAGCCTGTAAGTGCAGAGCCACTCTCTGTTCCAGCGCACAGAGGGAAGAACTGTTTTTACTCTTGACCAGTCACTGTCACTTACTTTATTCAACTTTATAAACCCCTCAGCTGTTCTTGTTAAGACGTTCTCAACCAGTTCTGTTTCAACGTGCAGATGCTCCACGATCTGAACACTTACCTCCACAAGGCCATACCAGACACCAAGCTGACCATCCGAAAGTACCTGGACGTGAAGTTTGAATACCTGGTGAGGCCTCACTCTGTGCTTTTGTAGAAGAGACGACGAGTTGGCGTCTCCTGTAGATGTTCTGACGCAGCCTGAACCTCCTGTGTGTTTCAGTCCTACTGCCTGAAGGTAAAGGAAATGGACGATGAAGAATACAGCAGCATTGTGAGTATCCATGAAGAGCTGAATCTCAAACTAGTAACAAAATTGTGCTGTTTTTTTTTTATCCACTAATCAAGACTGACTCTTAAAAGTTCTCTTCTAAGTATAAGGTCCATCCATCTTCCACCATTTACCAGTAGTTGTGTCGTGAAGGCAACAGGACCAGGAGAGAAACCCAGACATCCCTCTGCCCAGCGACACTTTCCAGCTTGTTCTGGAGGACCCCCCCTAGCATTCATAGGCCAGAGACGCTCCACCATCCCTCCAGCACTTCTGGGTCATCCCTGGGGCCTCCTACCAGTGGGATGTGCTCAGAACACCTCCAGAGGGAGTTGTCCAGGAGGCATCCTGGTCACCTTCCACAGGTGTTGTCCCAGTCCTCCATGTAACATTGAAGAGACGTGGCAACCGTGACAGTCCCACAGCATCCAGAGCCTTCAGCATCTTGGGGCATCTCTCGTCCAACCCCCCTCCCCCGAGGATCTTTATGACCATTTCTGTAACCTCTGCTGTGGTAATGGACTCGTCTTCCCCCAAGTCCTCAGGCTCCGCCTTCTTAAAGGTGGACATGTTGGGTGTATTAAGGAGATCCTTGAAGTGCTCCTTCCACTGCTCAACAGTGTCCTCAGTTCGGGTCAGCAGGTCCCAAATCAAGCAGCCTGGGGTAGGGTCTGCTGTCCTTTCCTGAGCTGCTGAACCATTGTGAGGTCGACCCAAAGTCCTTCTTCATGGCCTCCACTGGAGTCCACCAGTGTGCCCTTCAGGCCACAGCTCCTGGAAGCTGCATCTGCAACAGAGGCAGGCCCTGAACATGGCCCATTCAGATTCTATACCATGACCTCCCCCAGGACATGTGAAAAACTCTCCTGGTGGTGTGAGTTCAAAGCTGCGCAGACCACAGGCTCCACCAGACATTCCCAGTTCACCCTCATTATGAGTTTAGGTTTACCAGTTCTGTGTGGCAGCCTCCCCCACCACCAGATCCAACTCCTCTCTTCACCTGAGTGTCCAAGACATGGGGCTGCAGGTCCAACGACAAGATTACAAAATCGAAATCATCGACCTTTGACCTAAGGTGGTCAGACGTGGTGTTTGTTCTGGACCATGCCTCACACAGACGTCCAACAGCTGGACACCATTCAGGTTCAGATCAGGGAGGACGTTTTTCTGTTTGACAGCAAATAAAAACTAAACGGATTCATGTTTATTTATTTTTTACAAAGTAACTTTAAGAGCATTTTGTTAGCAGAATATTTCTGTGGTGTTTGAGTCGAGATGTGTTTTGAATTTGTCGTATTAAAATAAGTTAGAGATGTTTCTGTTGGAGCATCCTGTGTCCACTCCCTGCATGTCTGATCAGTGTTTCGTGTTCTGACCTCATCAATGTGTCAACAGGCCATGGGGGAGCCTCTTTATCGGGTCAGCACCGGTAACTACGAGTACCGTTTGGTGCTGCGGTGTCGGCAGGAGGCCCGCGCTCGCTTCGCTAAAATGAGGAAGGACGTTCTGGAGAAGATCGAGCTGCTGGATCAGAAACACGGTCTGTTGGATCCACTCTTAGCTTCTGGTCTGTGTTTAACCTGAACGACCTGTGTGAGACAAACGGCTTCATCTGTGACTCGTCTCCCGCCGCAGTTCAGGACATCGTGTTCCAGCTGCAGCGCTTCGTCTCCGGCATGTCCCATTACTACGACGAGTGCTACGCCGTTCTGAAGGAGGCCGACGTGTTCCCCATCGAAGTGGACCTGTCCCGCACAACAATCAACTACAGCGGCCAGTCCTTTTCATACACAGATGAAGAGGAGGAGGAGGAGGGGGGAAGCAGACAAGAAGAGAACGGCACAGAGAAACTGATCGATGACGACTGAGACTGTGTTCAACATCAGCAGACTCCCTGAGCGCTGCTCTTTGTGCGGTCAAACACTGTTGATAAAACTTAACGCCTGTTGCTGCTACGTTCATTTTTTGACATTTCTCATTATTTGACTGTATTTTATGTTGCATGCTTTAACTCCACTATCCATTTAAGAATATTTTCTTTCCGTGACGGGTGAGTTTACAGGTTTATTTCATATTAAAGGGATTTTACTGATGCAGAGTTTGATCTTTAAGCTTTTGACGTGTGCCTTTTGTTATTTTTCTGTCTAAGATGAAATCTGATGGGCGTACGGTGTTTGTGAGTCAGAGATTCATTGAATGTCATACCTTTGTATTTATTTTCTGTTTTATTTGATGCACATTTTAATTTATTTAACTGTCAATTGTCGTTAAGGGACAACACCACAATGCAACAACTTTGAAGTTCCTCTCACACATGAAATGTTTATTATATGAAGCTGTCATGTTTTTTTTATTTTATTTAAACAACTTTCTTTAATTTCTTATTTTTTCCTCCTAAAAATAACATGCTTCTCCAACAATTTTCAACGGCAATTTTATTTAAAAAAAAAAAGTTTCTGCAATTAAGTTTATTGTTTCTTGCAACGAGCTTCAAGTTGAAACAATTTTTTTTTCATTATTTCTGTGCACTCATTTCTAAATGACACTATATGCTTTTACATTCCACTTGTACCCTTCTTCCCAATAAAACCAAACAAAAAAACAAGATCTGGGTCTTGCATGAAAAACTTCATAAAGACCTCCAAGTGTAAATGGAGAAAAGGTTCTGGTTTGGATCTCCTGCTGTTTTTGCCTTGTGTAGTTTTTATTTTTATTTTCTTCTGTTCTTTAGAATTTGATCTAATCACTGCAAGATATGAGGGGAGATTTGTTTAAACTTTAAAGGAATGATGTAACAATAAATATATTCTATGACCACAAGATAGCGCCCTACACCTGACAGCTCTTGGAAAAGACAAACTGGTTCAGATCCAACAAAAAAGGTTGAATCATGTCATCTGGACTTCCGTTTTTTTTTTTTTTTTTTTTTAAAAAAGAAACGTTTCACCCCTCATCCAAGGGGCTTTGTCAATCTGAGGCCTAGCCATCTGGTATTACCCAGAAG
>JARVGV010000412.1:9591232-9602300 GCA_031762435.1 Hypsolebias longignatus | reverse complement strand
TTTAACATGAGGTACTAACCAAATATAGAACTGTACAAGAAAAAAAAACAAACACGTTCAACATTGTGCCATTACCCACCACCAAACACAAACACACCCAACTAAACACACACACATAAATCCACCCGAAATATAACAAATCAAAATAGGCACATTGCGCTAGCAGACAAAAAGAAAAAATAAATAACAGGAAATAACAATTGAAGTATAAAGGAGCGCAGTACTAAATATGTATAAAAAAAATTAACCCATACAAGCACACACTCAAAGACAGTAAACAACAGTAAAGAAAAATAAAATAAAAAAGGGGGGAGGGAGGAGGGCATTCAGGTGCCAGGGGGCACTCCTGTCAATATAACACTCAAACTTGACTCCAAAGAGAAGTTAAAGGTAAAGAAATATTACATAATGGTGATAGTAATAAACACCAGCTACAAACGAACCGCCCCATCAATCTGGGATATTAGAGAGATTCATCTTTCTAAGGGTTCTTAACAGAGGGCTCCACAACCCCAAAAACCTTGCAGAGAAGCCTCTTAGAGTAAAACAGATTTTTTTTTTTTCAAGTTTAATGAAATACAACGTATCTTGAAGCCAGTGGGTATGTGAGGGGGGTCGAGACGACTTCCATTTTGTGATAATCACTCTCCGCGCCAAAAAAGTCAAGAAGGCCAGGGAGAATTTCTAAGTGGAGGATATTGAAGTTGGACTGTAGAGGTGCAATTCCAAATAAAGCAGTCAAGGGGTCAGCTTCTAATTTCTTGTTAAAAATGTCTGACAGAATAGCAAAGACTTTGGACCAATAATGAAAAAGCTGAGGGCACAGCCAGATAGTGTGGATTAAATTAGCTGGGGAGTGTTGGCATCTATCACAATTAGGGGAAACATTGGAATAAAACTTGGCTAGACGTGCTTTAGTGTAGTAAATACGATGCACAGTTTACATTGAATTAGGTTGTGCTTGGCACAAATCGAAGACTTATGCACAGAAGACAGGATTTGTGTCCAGAGATCCTCTGAAATGGTCTGTCCAAGGTCTTCTTCCCACAGCAACTTAATGGAACTCAGGGTTTGTGGACGTAGAAGCATGATTTGATTATATAGAAGAAATAGCCCCCTTCAATTTAACTCAAAACATATTCTAAGTGCTAATAGATCATGTATGTTATCATGAGATTGTGCATGTTTTTTTTAGGTTTGCCCAAAAAGATATGAACTCTGTCAAAGCTCATCCAAAAATCATCATTATTTAAAACTTGGTGGCAGGCGACATGCACGCCTTCAAGAAATGCTGTAATGTGTATTTCACATTCTACACTTTTTTCTCCTTCTTGGTAACTTTTTGTCTTGCTTGATCATTTGCCTGTAATGACTGAAGTTTGAAAAGTTAATTTTTAATATTGGGTGTTGTTAGAAACTGTTTTTTTAATCAGAAGTGGGGGGAAAGCGCTGCAGGACGTTTGGTGACTAAAGTGACTCTGTTGTTTATGTTGAAGGGTTGAAGGTGACGGAGGCACGGAGAGGGTGTGTGAGAGAACAGCCTTCTGATTGGATGGTTGCAGGAGACTAAAGCAAGAAGGAAAATAAAATTAAAGGGAGCGCAAGACAGAAACTGCTGAGACACTGTTTTTTGTTCATGTTTCACAGCCGACGTGTTCGTTGAGTTGATTTGCAGCTCATTAAAGACGACATTTTTATTGCCTGCTGCCATAAAAAGCAGGCGGTAATGTAAGGGTGTACGTGCATGTATGTGCTTTTCTTTCTGTTAGGAAAATATCTCAGAAACAACAGAATTGATTTCCTTGAAACTTTCAGAAATAAATGAATGAATGCACATCTGCAAGTTATTAACTTTTGGAGTCAGCCCAATTCAAGATGGCCGCCACAGCTAATCAACCTTAGCATATACAACATTGATCATAACTCCCTCATTTTATAGAGAGTTTGCTGTGGTAGTAGCCTAGAGTCATCCCCAACACATTCATTTCAATTCAGTTCAACTTTATTGTCCATAACATTCAACAAAATGGAGATTTGTCTTCCACACATCCTTTGGTATGCACAGGGGTGCCCAAAGTGGGGCCCGCGGGCCAAAGTTGGCCCACCAAACTGTTTAAGTGGGCCCGCCAAGCTGTCCTCATTACTATATAAAAATGTCCTTTGAACTGTCGGTGTGTTTACACAGTCATTCTGACTTTAATGTTAATGTTAAATGGACAGTCAGCCCAATGACTACCTTAATGACACTATACAGCTGGAATGGCTATTTAGTGCATTAATTTATTTAATTTTACTAATTTATATTTTATGTTGACAGACTTCCTACAGCTTCCAGCCACTGAAAAACATTTTCCTTTGATCCTGCTCTAATACATTTACAAATCACACGTAAAGCGTTTTAAATTAGCCTAAATTATAAATATGAACTGGCTTCAGTAGTGATCTTAGCCTCTTTTTGGTGGGGTGCTCAAGCACCCCCTAATTTAAACTCAGCGCCTTAGAAAAATAAAACATCATTAGGATTTTGTAAGGAAACAGTTCTCAAACCTCAGATTCACCAAAATATTGAATATGAAATAAATGATGACAGTCGCACACGGCCCAGTAAAATCTGAGTTGTTTTTGTTATTTGCACGAGTCCTGCCACCTGTCAATCAATCCAGCATGTCAGCAACTGACCAATCAGCAACCTCAGTTTGTCCTGAAGTGAACGCCCTTTACCTGCAGAGCTGCAGCTTTGCAGTCATTTCAATGAGTTTACATCTTTTTGTTTCATGTTGATCTACTGTAATAAACCTTTGTAAAATACACCAAAATGCAGGAAATGGCATCTGTTTTATTCAAAATTATCTGGGGTATGGGGTATTATGTGTGGTAGTAGCTGAGATTCCTTCACAGCTCATAGTTTAAGGGCTGATGGATCACATGGGATCTATAAAGCATTAACATGCAGGCTGGTGTGAATGTGCATTCCTGTACTGGTTTTATTGGTAAAGAACTGCTCTGTGTGGTTAAAGCAACAACATGATGGTGTGTTGGGGTGTGTCTTGCTTCAGGTGGTCTCATCAGTTTCGACGTGTTCCCTGAGGGCTGGGACAAGAGGCTGTGCTTGGACCTGCTGGAGAACGAAGGCCTGGACGCCATCTACTTCTTTGGCAACGAGACCTCAGATGTAAGATCTAATATATTTTTTTACGTTTTGGCGAACAGAGGTTTTAACGACAGGAACACGACATCTCTATACACGATCATGGAATATGTTACTGAAGCACCTTGTCCGAGTTGAAGAGAGAAAACTCACTGGTTCTACTCCACTGTTTGTAGACGTGGGCCTTGGCTGTTTAATTTACTAACACAACCAGGAAACACATTTAGCTGACCAGTCACAACAGACTGCAGAATCAGAGATGCACAGCGGGCTAGGAGCGTGCGTGAACCATACGCAGGGTAATGCTCCAACATAGAAGGAGAGTCAACTGCCTGGAGCCTGGTGCAGGTGTGGAAGTATGGCGCCCTCTGGTGACTAAAGCAGGCATGGCACAGGACCAAAATCACAACATATCGAGTCAAATGAACACGAAATAACTTGGACTCTTAAAAATGTATAAAAGTGTCAAGCATCAGTCAGTCTGTCTACATCTAGTCCTTACTGTTGACTTTTTCTGACATGCAGGATTTCCTGATGTCAACAAGTTCATCTGCATCATATACTTCTGTTTAATAATGGTTTTTAATTCTTAACCCAAACTAAGTGCTGTTATTGGCAAACCTTAACATTTCAAAGCACACAAATGATTAACAGAGGACAATCGTGCCAGATGAATGAGCAGAAAAACGTTCAAGCTCCCTGAACACAAGTGTCACTTCTAAAGACAGGCCTCTCTTGAAAATGGGTCCTCGTGACTCAGTGAGACTACCTGTAGGAATAAAGGTTGAATAAATAAAATGAACAAAGGCCACAGTAGCAAATCACACACCCTCAGCAGACTTGATAGAAAAAGGGAAGTTAGATTTAATTCAATGTTCGTGTGAAAAGTGTAAGCATGAAGTTGCTCTTTGTTTTTTGGTGTGTGTGCGTGTGTGTTTTGTGAAGTTGGGAGAGGAGGTAAATGTTTAAAGTGTAGGAGTGTGATGTTTTTTATTTTTACCGCAAGTGTTAAACTAAGGTGTGGTTAAATGCCAGGTAAGCCTCAGCTGGATGGTTCTTGGATTTCTGGTTTGGTTGTTGTACTTGAAAGCTAAGAAATAAAACAAATCATGTGGCGCTGCTGCAATTATACTGTGATACTGTGTGTACTGTGATACTGTGTGTACTGTGTGTACTGGATGATAATTTCAGTGCTTCTCTCTGTAGGGAGGAAACGACTATGAAATTTTTAACGACCCTCGGACTATTGGTTTCACCGTCTACTCGCCCGAGCACACAGCCAGACTCTGTCGGGAATTTTTCTTTGAGTCTTCACCCCGTGACTCCTGATGTTCTGCTCCAAACTCTCCACCAAGAATCTTGTCTGAACTGAGTAACAACCAGAACCCTGAGCCCAAACTATGTTGAAAGGTACCACTACTGATCTGTCTGGATTATTGATATGGATTTAAAATATTTTGGAGCAGCAGTGAGGGGGATTTGACGACATCTGATTGGTAAATTGCACTTTTTAAGTTTTAAGTACTGTGTTCGACTGCTGAACCGAATCATGTGACTTGTAATTAACAACACAAAAGGTAAGAGGACAGTTAATCCTCCAGATTACTTTGAGGTTAAAACTAAATTTGCACTGATGTGAGCATGATTTTATTGACGTGTTTGTTATTGTTGTTATGAGATTAAGGCTCGGTCCACACTACTTTACTTTTTTTATTTATTTTTTTTTTTTTTGCACCCTTTCTGCTGCACTTGCACCTCCTTTTCAAGTGCAAGCAGCATATTTTCAGAGACAAATGCAGATTTTTAAAAACTGGAAATTATTAATGATTCTGTTTTCGTTTTATTTCTGTGGACTCAAATTAAGCTGTTTATCACTTTGTGGCCTGAAATGAGTCTGTTTTTAGTGTTTTTTTTGTTTTTTTTCTACATTTAGCTCCATTATCCTGATTCTGTCAACATTAAACTTTGGTTAATGATCAAAAACTTAATAACTGGAAGGAAAATATAAACAGTGTCCCAAAAAAAAAATTACAAAAAAAAAACTTCACTTGTTTGAGGAGTCTTGGCCACGCTCAGCATCAGATTGTTCTTTATCTGTAGTTCCATATGTTGTTAATGTTGGCGTTGGCGTTACCTAGTGTCCTGGAATGAGTGTTTAAAGGTCTAAATTTATCTTTTCAAACTGAGAAAAAACTATTTGGTTTAAAATAATTTTCCAGAGTAGTGTGGACAGGGCCTAAAATGTGAATGTATTTGTCTGCCTGTATGAAAATGTGATGTAAATATAACGATGAGGGGCTGGATTTACAGAAGGAAACATTTTATGTGTCTGAAGTGGATTAATTTAGTCAATTTACCGTCTAAATCTCTGAGTGTCAAATCTTTACTTTACAAAAGTCCTGACAAAAAATTTTTTTTTTCCCCTTCTTGAAACTCTTAATGCATTCGAGTGGATATTTAGCAGATTTTTAGTGCTGTGGAAGATTCTTAAGCCACTTCTTATTTCCTTTATATTTTCTTCAGAAAATCCCATTTTTTACAAGCATTACAAATAATCTTAAACACAGTTCTTGGTTTTTCAGGCTTTCTGAATGTTTTTAAAACGAAAGTTTGATAAACAAAAAGCTTTTTTTGTACACTTAAAAAATATGTTGTGTAGGTGCAACAAAAAAGAAACAGACTGCTTGTCAAACAAATGCCCTAAAAATGTTTAGTTTAATTCAGTTGTCTGTTCTGTGTGGACACAACACTGACTCATCCCTTAAATATATTTAAAAGCTCATTTCTTAAGTTTAGCTGTCCTTTAATTACATTGTATTTCTCATAAATCATTGATTGGTGTACCAAATAAATAAATAAATCTGAAATGTCACGTAAACGAACTAGACTGAAAATAAGTGCAATGCTGCCAAAGTTAAAAAAAAATAATAATTAAAATTAAAACTTGAAATTTTTTATAAAACCTGGATAAATTTTGACCAGGACCACTTTAAAGGACCCCACTGAGTCCTGAAATAGTGGATGGGTCTTGAGCAAATCTACAGAAATTACATTAAAAAGGATTTTTGATTACATATGTAGTCATCACTGTAAAAAAGAGATTTTAAAAATACTGTAGTCATAAATGAATAAAATAACGTCTGTTAAGGGGCTTGTTAGAAATGTTTGCACACTTCCACCAGCGACACTTGTGGTCACAAGTCTTTGTGACTTTTATTTTGCAGGTTGAAAAGTGAAAATGTTGAAGAACGACTTTAAAGGGTTAAACAAAGTCTGAGTCCTTTAAGAAAAAATAAAATACTGTATAAAAATAGGGAGTGGCCCAAGACTTTTGCACAGTACTGCACTTTTTAAATTGATCTTTAACCAGTGATTAAACTCTCTCTCTATTTATATATATATATACTGTATATACAAAACTTAATGTTTAATATGTTTTAAAGTAAATTATTTGCATTTGAAATTTTATAAATGTATGTGCCATCCAACAACTGTTGAACAGGTTTTCACTAACTTTACAAAATAACTTGTTTTATTTCTGCTCCACATGAATGTTCTGACCTCCTTTTATGAAGTTTGGCTGAGACAATGCTCCCTTCTTCATGGATCAGCACTCCTTCAACCTGGGGAGTTTACTGTTCCCTTTGTTGTTTTCAGCATTTTGTTCAGGGAAAACATATCTGTTCGATGAAAATAAATCTTTTTTTAACTGCGTTTTGCTTTTTATGTAGTATTCTTTTTTGACTTCACATTTTGTCTGAAAATGTTGCATTTCTGTTGCAGTTTCAATGTTTAACCCGTCGTTCTGCATTGAGCCACTAGAGGGCGCACCCTGTGTATCTGTTTCTAAAGTTTTCTCAGTTATTCATTCAACCTTTATTTAGGCAGGTTAATCTCTATTTATTGACCTGTTGAGATTTTTGTCCCTGGCTGAGTGATTAATGCTGAAAGCAAACCCAGCAGGGGTGATGAAGAAGGCAGCCGACATGTTCTGCTGTTGGGGATAATGTGCTGAGTCATTTAGTTGTATTAAAAAGCAAACTTGTGGCATGATTCCCTCTTCTTCATTAAAGAAGCACACTTTCAGTCAAACTACTGTCAAACTTTAATGCTTTTCAAACCTCAGTGTATGTGACAGTGAGGATCATCAGTGACTCATCCTCGGAAATTCACACACCAGCACCTTTTCAGGCAGTGACGCTGACAGATAAGACAGGTAGAGACTGTGTGGAATAGTTAGCGTGATAGAGGGTGACGCACAAATCAGTGTTTAATCTGAGTATCTACAACTAATGAGACAATGACAAGCTTCTTTTCTTTTTTTTTTTAGATTATCAATCCCATCTATTTCTTTGCTCCTTTCTGGGTAGCGTGGGAGCTGGTGCTCCACCAGAGGCAGGTACACCTTGGACAGGTCGCAGGTCCATCACAGGGTCACACAAACGAGACAAACAACCATTCACAGTCTTAAACACACCTACAGTGAACCTAACATGCAAGTTTTAGGTCAGTGGGAGGAAACCAGAGTACTCCGAGAAGCCTCGTGTTTACAGGGAGGACATGAAGCCTCTGCAAACAAAGGCCCCAAGTCAGAAGACTCAGACGGATCTCCTTTTTCTCCCAAATTCAACTGATGTCTAATCTAACATATCTTGTGCTGCATTTTTTATTTTTTTTTACTGTACAGAACAAAATGTAAATCCTGTAACAGACACATGTAGGAACTAATCAACATAACAGGTTGCATTTATGAGCGATTCGTTGCTGTACTTTTCCGCTCAAAGTTGTGCAACGCCAGTTGCTGGTTTTATTGTTTCATCTGAAAGTGTGAAAGTTTCATGATGGAGCATATTTTTACACTTTACAGCAACGTTCATTCCAAACGTCTTCACGTTTCTTTTCACGTTTACAACAAACCCAGGCAGGTCATGTTTTTTAAGTCGATCCAAAAGCCAAGATTAGGTCAGAGTTAGTGTTTTTCTCGTTTTTGACCAATTTTGCAATCGTTCTTTCACAACCGCTATTGTCTAGAGTCAGTGTTGGTGCTCGTCTTTTGAACGTCTTAACGACAGTGTAGGTTACAGCAGGTCATCTGACTCACTACTCAGCCAACATGTGACCTTGGAAACTTTTTAAGAAGTTCAGAAAACAACCGAGTTGCTCCTGCTAAAAGGGGAAGCAGAAGCAAATTCAGGTTTAGTCATGTGACAGTCTTCAAATCTGTGCTATATTCAAGTTACTGTACTTTGAAATCTGTGGTCGAGCCGATTAAAAAAAAAAAAAAAATACATTAAAACTTCTCATTTTGACTGCTTTTATCTGCAATCTTGTTATTTGTGTCAATTCCAGAAGTTAGTAACCTTAGAACTGACAAAGAGCTTCTTCTTGCTCAGCTCTCTTCACTAAAATGGACCGGCACAGCGTGCACAATACCGCAGAAGCTGCGTCGATCCATCGGTCGATCTAACGCCATATTCTTCCCTTACACACAAACAAAACCCCCCAAATGCACAAACTCCTTCACTTGAGGCGGAACCTCACTCCCAGCCCAGAGTGGGCAGTCTGCCCTTTTCCCACTGAGGACCATGGCCTCAGGTGTGGAGGTGCTGATCCTCATCCCAGCAGCTTCACACTCCGCTGCGAACCATTCCAGGGAGAGCTGGAGATCATGGCACGATTACTCCGACAGGACCACATCATTTGCAGATAAAAGCATGGACACAATCCTGGGGTCACTAAACCGGACCCCTCCTGGCCCCTGGCTGCACAGAGGAATACCAAGCTCCTCCGTGAATTAACCCCCTCATCATGGTGGAAGGCAGTTGTTACTGTTAGGGTCTCCCAAGGTAGACTGGTCCCAAGTTACCCAGACAAAGAGCAATTCATGACACTCACATGGACTGAACACAAGGAGCTTAATGTGTGCACAGATGTGGGTTACCTGGCGCCCACCTTGAAGCCAGGCGTGGGGGAGGGGCTTGTCATGGGGCTCCTGACGACTGGGCCGCTAGCTGCTGCTAAGTCAGTCAGCCTAAATGAGCTACATGGGTTTGCCTTCCTGGGCTCACCTCTTGCAGGAGGGGCTATACGGTTGGGTGCATGGTGCCATGGGTGGCAGGGGGCCCTGGCTCTCCAAACCTGCCCCCCACAAGCAGGCCCTGGGAGCAGATGTCAGTTTCACTGCATGTGTTCTCAGCTACTAACACCTTAGTCATTTTGGGTTGACTAGCTGATTCACTGAATATTTTGCTAACAAACAGATTATACATATGAGACTGTCAGGCCAGGAGGTCAGTGTGGGGGCCAGCAAATAGAAGAGATATATATAGAAGGGGGCGGCATTGCTCTTCCTCTTGGGAAGAAGCAGCAGCCCAGAACATGTTTGAAGAAAAGAGGTCGTCTTTATCGGGATGTGACAGTCAGCTCTAACGACGACTGAATTTGAACCTCTCAGTAACTCTGAGTAACTTTGTGTGCAGAATAAAAAAAATGTCCCAAAAAAATAACAATAACGTTCGAGCGGAGTGAGGAAAGAGGAGAGTCCCAGAGCAGATGTGCCACCCTGAGTCCTACGAGCTGATGACCTGTCCAGACCAGGTCTCGTGTTTCGTCCCCGGCTTGAGATGGATGATCTTCACCTCCACGGCCTGCACCTTAATGTTCTTAGGTGGGACCCGGGACACTTTGTACGTGACCTCGTCCCCCTCGGCTGGGACGTACTCCCCCTCGATGCTGCAACACACAAACACGAGATGAAGTCTGTGTTTGTTTAAAGAGGATCACAGAACAGTGACGTATTTCTTTCTTTTATTTATTACCTTTCACTGCGTGCACGTGTTCATGCATCTGTCTGTCAACAAAATATTTCGTGAAGCAGATTTTAAATGGAACTCTCACATCGTTATCATAAGGACGTGTATCTAAAATGATTACATTGTAGAGTCAACCCAATTCAAGATGGTCGTCAACCTTAAAAGACACAAAAATAACTAGAACAGCCAAATTTACAGCTGTTGGTCTAAAGGTTTGGTGTGGTAGTAGCTGAGAGTGACCCCCAACATCTTTGATTTAAATTTGACCATGAACTATTTATATTTAGAGTCTGTTAGCAAAGTATCTCAGAGCCACCTCAGAGGTGTTAGCTGGCGTGAAAGACACGCTCCTTCAAGGAATGCTGTTTTTTTTTTTTAATGTCCCTAATGTTCAGATATTTTTCTACCACTGGCATAAAAAAAAGCTACACTAAAAGCAGCAAAGCTATTTATCATCCGGTGAGTGCAGCTGTGCAGCCTTTTCTGTGTTTTCAGCCAACGCAGCACAAATGTTCACTCCGTTAACAACAACTTACTCTGAAATGTGAACAAAGATGTCCTCTCCACCGTGGGAAGGTTGGATGAAACCGTGGCCTTGTGATCTGGAGAAGTTCTTACACACACCTTTAAAAACTGGACCTGAGTGAGCGCGAACCGTTCTGCAGACCAAAAGAAAAGACAAACACCTTGTTTACACAACAAAGATCAAAAACTGCTAGAAGAATATGAAGTTGTGCTTTCTGGGACATAGTGGGACCAAGGGGGTAAAAATGAGAGATTAACTGTCTTCTGCTCTTTAGAAAGCAACTGTGACACTAACTGTCCCATAAATTAAGAAGCTAATACTTTCAGCATCTGATGTGACCGCCCCCCCCCCACACACACACACACACACCTCCTACCCCCGTGCAGCAATAACTGCAACTAGACAAATTGAGTTCCTTTGAAAATGCAGTGTTGCAGGAGAACTTGCTGAACAACAGCTGAAATTAGCTAAAAACATGCTGAAATGCATGAACAAATCTAACATGTATATATGTGTGTGTGTGTGTGTGTGTGTGTGTGTGTGTGTGTGTGTGTGTGTGTGTGTGTGTGTGTGTGTGTGTGT
>JARVGV010000412.1:9556545-9567240 GCA_031762435.1 Hypsolebias longignatus | reverse complement strand
ACACTCACCCAGCACACACACTTTTTGCACCACTCCCCTCAGGAAGGAGGTTGAGGAGCATTAAGTGTAGAACCACTTGACTGAGGAACAACTTCTACCCTGAAGCTGTTAGACTCATGAACATCTAACCAGAATAATCACTGAAAAAAATCACTGTAATGATTGGTGATATGTGCTGCTGATCTCATGCTGCTGATCTCGTGCAGATTCTTTCATGCTGCTGCGTTCATTCATACTCATCTACAGGTACTCACACAGACGCTTGTTCGTGCTGCTGTTGTTCGGCGTGTTGTTTTGCACTATTAGTACTTTGCATATTTTTTAGTTTATCTTAGATCCTTATTTACTGCGTCTTTTTACAAACAGTTTCATTCCACCTCATGTACCACATGTGGTGTGATTACAATAAAACCTACTTGAACATGTGGTGTCCTATATTCTTTAAATAAATGCTACTTCATGCATCAGATGATTTTAATTCAGACTAAGAAGTCCTATGAAGATATAATTTTAACTTGGCAAAGGACGATTTTCTGAAGTTATATGTACATGATGCTACCAAAAGTTAGAATAATCATGTTTTTGAGCTGAAGTCACATTTTATTGTGCAGTGCAGCTAAAATTTAGAATATTGTGAGAAAGTTAAATTTTATTTGTCAATCATTTCAGAAAGTAAAACTAATATCTTGCAGATTCATTACGCACAGAGTGAAATAGTTCAAGACTTTTGATGATTATGGCTTACAGAGAATGAAAAAACTAATTCAGTATCTCAGAAAATCAGATTAAAGTAGTCCCTCGCTCTGTCGCGGTTTTTCAAAATAAGATTGGACATGACACACAATTGGCTGATTGATGGATGAGCTGCACGATTGGCATGACATTTTTATTTTAAATAAATTATTTAGCACCTCCTGCACCATTGTGCAGCCCATACTGCTGCAGGATAAACTTCCTGCTGCAGCTGAACAGCTGTTCAGCGTGCAGAGTGGAGAAGTGGGCGTGGCCTAAAGCACTTGCAGGTGCAAAGACCAGAAGATGCAGGGAGCTGAAATCATGACATGCGGATCCCCGCGATAAACGAGGGACTACTGTATTGTGAAGAGGTTCAATATTGGAAACACCTGGTGTCAAACCTTAATCAGCTGATGAACTCCAGACATGAGCTACAAATGTCTCATTCCTCGTTGAGCCACTCCTGAACCAGAGACATCAGAAGCGTCTTACCTGCTGAGGACAAAAAGAACTGGACTGTTGCCAAGTGGTCCAATGTCCTCTTTTCAGATGAAAGTAAATTTTCATGTCATTTGGACATCAAGGTCCCAGAGTCTGGAGGAAGAGTGGAGAGGTCCACAATCCAAGCCCACGTTGCTTGAAGTTTCCACAGTGAGTAATGATTTGGTTCCATGTCCTCTGCTGGTGTTGGTCCACTGCGTTTGAAGTCCCCAGTCAGCGCAGCATCTACTAGAACATTTTAGAGACTTCATGCTTCCTTCTGCTGACAAGCTTGATGGAGATGCTGATTTCATTTCCCAGCAGGACTTGTCTCCTGCCCACACTGACAAAGGAACCAACAGCTGGCTGTGGAATATTCTAACTTTCTGAGACACTGAGATTATCTGTAAACCATCATCATCAAAACTACAAGAAATAAAGGCTTGAAGTATTTCACTCTGTGTCCATGTAATAATATATTAGTTCATTTTCTGAGATGACAAGAGGAACTGAACTTTTTCACAATATTCAAAAAAAAAAATTTAGATGCACCGGTAGATCTGAAAGCAGCAGCTAGAAGTTACCGTGGACTCCCTCCTGACTGCAGTACTTGATTTTACCGATGAGGATCTCGTCAAGGAACGGGTGGAAAACAACATACCTGAAATGAACTGACAGAAAAAAAGGACCAAAGGGAAAAAGAGAGATCATAGAATTAGTTTACAATCATGAGAAAAACAATGCAGGAAACAGTTTTGACTGTAGTCAATGAGGTAAATCAACTAACTTTCCATTCATCGTCTTGGTTATTTTCTCGCCGTCATACCTTTAGTGTGTGAGGCACCATCTCCTGGGAAGATGAAAGAGTCTTCCAGTTTGGTGATATCATACAGGCAGATACAGAGGCCCACGTTGTACACCACCTGAGGTGTAGAGCAGGATTATGAGTCATTAAAATAAATCATATTCATCATTTATAACATCAAAACATAAAGCATGTACAGATGCAGATTGTTTTAATTTATCCTGATGCATGCTCAATAATCCAGGTAGTCAAGTCAGGGCCTCTGGATGGATTTTTATTTGTTGAAACAATTTGGCTTTTACCCAGAAGACTTCTTCAGTCTGAGGAGCTGCAAAAGACTCAGTCTTATAAATAGCACCTTCTCATAGTAGATCAACCAATTTGTTGTTGACATCCAGAACTAGCTGTTCACATGATAAAGGAGGACCGTCAGCCTAACAACTATCGTTAGTGCCCTGATGGTCACTTGCTATTCACAGGGAGCTGAGTGATACCAGCAATAACAGTCGGACATGGAGACCGCCGCCCGTTTAATGTTGGACAAATTCTCAACAAAGATGGCCTCCTTTACTCCTCTTTCAAACCATCGTTCCTCTCTATCCAGGATGTGAACATCATCCCTGAACGAGGGACTGCTGGCCTGGAGATGAGTGTAGACCGCATAGTCCTGGCCTGATGATGTTGATCTTCTGTGTTCAGTAACTTCTGTTGTGACTTGGAGTTGGTGCTATATAAATAAACTGAACTGAGCGATACACGTTTATTTGCAGTGAACGAAAAGTCACATTCGCTCAGACATCAACAACAGTCCCTCCCTGCCCAAACGGCGCACTCTGTCAGACACAGCTGCACTCCTGACCTGCACTCTCAACTGAGTTGAGAAAGGAACGAATCAGTTAATAAAGCGATTCAGTTCATTTCAACAAATCGTTCGTGATCGACACAACAGTCTCAGCACCCCACCTCTGGGACTGTCTCCCCTGGACATCAAAAACTCTCCAACCACCTCCATTTTCAAATCTTGAATCAAAACTCTCACTTTAACCCCCATATTTAAGTTGTGTTGTTTCTGAAATGTTATTTTTCATTTTGCTGTTTTACTCTTATTACATTTTATATTGTATTTTGAACAGAGTCATTGAATACTTTCAAATAAAATGTATAATTATTATAAGAAGAATCCGTCCAGCTGACATAACTTTTTGGTTTTTACTGAATGGTTTACTTGTTGACTGTGCTCAGGTGTCTGGTGTAAAAACTGATCCTGGGTCAGCTGGTCCTCACCTTGTTGGCCAGTTTCTTGTTCAGCTCCTCGGATATGGCCTCGTTCAGCTGCCTGCCGAAGTTCCACGGAGGGATCCGAACAGTGTCGACCATCTCCACCAACACGAACATGACGATTCACTCGCTCGCTCTCAAACACCCCGAAGAGACGAGAGGAACGAGTTTACCTGCGCAGCATTTTGACTCTTCAAATAACCACAGAGGAGAAATACACACAGGAGTCACAGTTCAGCTAAAACACAACTAAACTCTGCTGCCTCAAGTAAATGAAGCATCCATGATGTTTCCGCGTGCTCTTCTTCTTTAGGTTTTAATGTCGACCGTGTACAACTTGTCACTGCTGCCACCTGCTGGAGGACACTGGTCTCTGCAGTCTGTTTACATCAAACCATGCATTTTAATTCATTTTATCATGTTCTTTTACCTCCTACTGTAAATTATCAGAACATCCTCCAAAGTCCCTGACAGATAATTATCTTTAATCCTAAAAAAAAAAAAACTCCCTATTTACTATATAACATATGTATACTGTACTTGCATCAGGATATCTACACTGTCTCAAATCTTTTCCATCGTGCACTTCCTCCCACTTTAATGATATTGCTCTTTAGGATCAATTGTTGGAAATGTGAGGCATTAAACCTATAAATGATAAACAAAAATAAAAGTGTTCAGCAAGTGGATGACGAACATTTGTATAGAAATAATCACAAAGGGAACAAAAGCCCAAAATTTTAACGTAAATATTTTAACTTTACAGTAGAGTAAAATACACTGGCCTTTCTCAAGATTAATGGACTTATCTTTAGAAATGTTTAAAATAAAGAAAAACAGCAAAGTATCAGTATAAACAAAGATAAAAGTTTCTACAATGAATTCATCTTTATTTATTTTGCAGCTGTTCCAGGTGAATACCTGCAGCACTGTTTTCTGTATCTACAGACATTATCTTATTTGAATAAGAGTTTTAAACTGAAACAGGTCTCGCTTGTAAATGAGTCGAGTCTCAATGGCAACTAACTTTTTTTTTTTTTTTCCATTTACTCTTTATTTATCCAGGTAGTCTCACTGAGCCACGAGAACTCAATTTCAAGAGAGACCTGTTTAGGGAGCAGATGGTGGGGGTCAAGGGCCTTGCTCAGGGGCCTAGGGTGGGGCGAATGAGGGTGGAGGCAGATGTGGGTGTTTCACCTTTTCCCACCCACATAGTACCGGGGCTTGAACCGGTGATCCGAACACAGGCCCACCGTCTCTAACCTCTGCGTCACCACAACCCCAGGTTGAATGAACGTTTCTTTGTGAATGTTAAGACTCTTGTGAAATATTTTGATTCATTTCAGGAGAAATTGGAATTTGTACATGAAAAGGAAACACACAGGTGGTTAGATTTTGTGAAATGTTTTATTTGTTATTGTCAATTTAGCTTAGCAGGCTATAAAACAGCAGGCTACTTTTACAAATTTTTAACAACAGATTAGCAGTCACCACTGTGGAACACCATCATTTCATTTTCTGCAGCTGAACAAATGAAGAAATTACTTCAAACTAAAAAGCAGCACTGACTGTATAAGAAAACAAACTGATGGTTTAAATGTTCACATCAAAAATCTTCACAGGATGTAACTCAGCTTTTATAAAACATACCATTATTTTCCAATTCAAAGCCACCAAACAACAAAATTCCTTACATTTTTTTTTACCCATAATGCATGTCTGTTATGAGAAGCCATACGACAATGGGCAGCCTACTACAGTATGTACTTCTATGTATATGTGCTATAACTACTTTAATTTTTATAGATGTATACATAATCTAACCCTATGTACACTCCTCTGAACAAAACGCAGCTGCACATCGCATCCTTTACCAACAAATCCTACATCAGTAACGTCGCCGCTCCTTTCAGGAACTTCTGACACAACAGAACAACATCGAGGAGAATTTACAGACTATCTGAAAAATATGAATAATTTATTAAAAGAGGAACAACTGTCCCTCAAAGAACATTGGGAATGAGCTTTGAAATAAATGTTGAAAGAGGGATTCTAGAGCAGGACTGTAAATAATGAACATCTTACCTGTTGAACCTCAAACTTGGATCAGTGTAGAGAAAGAGTTGACGTTGAAAAGACGAACTAGGACAAATGTAGAGTTCAGAGTTGACTGTTGTGTTAAATCAACTCCACTCTCCAACATTTCACAGCGGTTCGCAGAAAATTATGGAAGCCCATTTCTGCCACTCTATTAAAAAAATAGCAGAAATTATCTCAAAATAATGAGATAGTATCTCATTATTTTGTGATACTATCTCATTATAATGAGTTACTATCTCATTATTTTGAGATAATTTCTGCTTTTTTTTTAATAGAGTGGTGGAAATGGGCTTCCACAGAAACCCATTTCAGAACCCTTTACAGCTCATAAATTTCCACATTACTGTTATTTACTGTACGTAAAACTAATTGAAAGAGCAAATACCAGCAGCTAGCTTTAGCACTAGCGATGCAACGTTCAAGCAATTTCTGCAGGATCGTTGTAATATTTCTGAGAGATTGCCAAACAATGCAAGGTTTAAATGTAAGTATTTGCAAGAACTTTTATATAATTTTAAAGACAAAATGTTGTTTCAAGTTGACAGCAATCAACTTTGGGATTAGGTTTGCGCAAACAAGCTGCTAGTTTGTTAATCCAGTCAGAATTAATCTATTTCTCCAAACAGAGGATGTACATAGAGCTACCGGTATCTGCAGCAAGTAAGATATTAATTGCATATGATTTCCACAGAGCTTCTCTTCCAGAATAGTCTAAATAAACTCTTCAACCCCAGAAAATCAGAGAATCTCACTGAATCGGTGCAACACACTGGGTAAGTCCAGCAACGGTTGGCAATAAGGGAAACTAAAACAATGACGTCTGATCCGTGAAGCTTCACTGGATTTAAACATCAGATATTCAACAAACACAGCTGCTTCTAATACAGTGGCAATTCAGCAGTCACATGCTTTTATTTTATATTAGTTTAAAAAAAAATACAAACTAAAACGGCTCAATGAAGTTTTGCTGTCTGGCAGAAGTATCGGTGTTAGTGGACTGGATGAGCTACAAACAGAAGGACGGATGTTTAATAACCAGAAACAATCGTGCGCCTCACGTTCGTCAACCGGTGGAGAAAAACAAACAGTTATTAGATTAGTTCTGGTTCATGTTCAGGAGCGCTGCAGCTCAGCGTGGAGGACTGACAGGGACTTAGCAACACTTCCTACATTAAATAAACAATCCTGCTAGTTTGGCTCAAACTCCTTGTCTGTAAAGACATTTGTGAAAAGTGTTCACGCCGGTGAGGCAGCTCTAGTTTAGAGTGGTACACATCAATCCCTGACTTTTGTTCACATCAGTAACGACGTCGAACAGCAGCAAAGTCCAGTTTCTCTTTAAACTTCACGGATTAAGAGACAACAAAATAAAAGCACATTAATAAAATAAAGTCATCTTATGGAGTCATTTTTCTAATGAGACAAACACTAATAAAGAAAAATAATGATCCTGGGAGTAAATTCAAACGTTAAAGATATTAAAGCTTAAAGTTTTCTGTAAATATGTTCAATACTCTTTCTCACTTTATTCTTTCCGAGTCTAATTCGATACCACCAGGAACAATCATTGCTGACAGTATGCAATATCTGTTACAGGATTGTTTTATTTGAATCCATTACTTTAGAGAAACAGAAGTGATACCAGTTTTACTAAATTAATCAAATACAAAATGTAAACTAAAAAAAAAAAATGATTGTACACTGAAGCCACGTTTTCATTTCTTTGTGTCTTAATATAACTGTCTTTATTTTAGGCTCCATGTTAATTAGTCTGTATTATTTATGTCCAATTTTAACTAAACTTTATTATTAAGATTCAATTTCATTATGCTTCGTTACTCTTACGTGCCGTTTTAAATGCATTTGTGCAAATCTGCCTGTGAACTGGGAGGGGTTCACAGTGATCCTGTTTCTATACTGTATTTTGGTGCTAACGTGTCTTTATGTGCGCTTCCATCTGTACAGCGACTTTGTTTGTCTGACAGAATGACTACATGTGAGCCTAAGTCGAGTCTGGTTACCCTCCATCGATCACGCTTTGTGGAGCCCATCTCCTTGTCTGTATCTCCCAACCCCCCCCCCCCTTCTGAGCCCGAGGAAATGGCCTCCACACAAACTGCCACCTTCCTCTTCATCATTACTGCAGCTCCTTCATCCTGTTGAGGGCGGAGCCGGCCTTGAACCACTCGATCTGCGTCTCGTTGAAGGTGTGGTTCAGTGAGATGGACTCCTGGCTTCCGTCGCAGTGTTTGATCACCGCTGTCAGCGGCTGGTCGAGGCAGGGAAAAAACGATGTCAGCCAGGAAAAGACAACAAGGCTAGATTAATGGTACGTGTGTTTGTGAAGAGGTTCTCACCTTGCCGGGGGCAAAGGATTTCAGGCCAGTAATTGAAATCTTATCATCTGGGAGAATTTTGTCATAATCACTGGGGTCTGCGAAGGTCAGAGGCAGCAGGCCCTGCTTCTTCAGATTAGTCTCTGTATGAAAAACAACATGCTTAAACTTCTAACAGGTATAATGATGTGAACACTTTATAACAAGTAGAGTTAATATGGAAAGAGTGGTGACCAAAGCAGAAAACAATAAATAAAAGTTATGTTACTAAAGTTTTGTCATTTATTTTAAAAGTCTAGTTTTAGGCTGAATCTATGTTAAATCAAACCTGCGTGAGCTACAAGTTCAAAGTCTCAGTCAACCCCTGAAAGTTTAATCATCTAGACTACCGTATTTTGTTCTTTCGGGTGGAATTTTTGTCATAGCCAAAAACTTGACTTTTCAGGAAATTTAAAAGAAACAAACTTTTTTTTTTTTACAGATGCCAATAACAAACAAGGTTTTATTTTAATTATCTGTTTTGGCTTTCTTAAAAAAAGTTTAAACAATTAATCAAACTGCTGTTTTTGTCTCGTTTCACTGTCGTGATAAACGTTTAAACACAAGAGCAACATTTTTAACAGGCTTCTAAACATTTACTGCTTAGAGAATATATTTTTATTTCCATTTACTGGTCCAGTCTTTAACGTCTGGACCAGTAAATGGTTAAACAAATGATTACTTTGCAGAGGACGATCAAATAAAATGGTTCATGTTGCCTTGTCATCATCTGCTCCTCAGCAACAAGTTTGTAAGAATGTCATTGATCTGTAGGACTCCAGTAATGCTCGAATATCTCTAAATGGTAAAAGACTGAGATTTTCCCGTTTATATTTTCTGTAAGTCGATTCACCGACCGTGGATTCTGGCGAAGCTCTTGACGATGATGGCTCTTCCTCCCAGGTGGCGTGGCTCCAGAGCAGCGTGCTCTCGACTGGATCCTTCACCATAGTTCTCGTCTCCTACCACCACCCAGTTCACGCCGTTGCCCTGGATTTTAAAATAAATTTTAAAAAGAGAACATTTTAAGCTCCTCCTCCCACACAAACATATCCGATGGGGACAATTTAAGCAGAAAGAATGAAGTTTTAAACACCTGCGTTCATGTGAAAACTTGTTTCTACACGAATGTGGGAGTCACCCAGTGTTAGGAATAAAACTGTTACCTTGTAGAAACGGGCCACATCTGGAACACCGCCGTACTCCCCCGTCAGAAGGTTCTTCACCTTGTTGACGGCGTTGTTCTCGATGTTGACGGCGCCGATCAGAAGGTTGTTGGAGATGTTGTCCAGGTGACCACGGAATTTGAGCCAGGGCCCGGCGGCACTGATGTGGTCAGTGGTGCATTTCCCCTTCACCTAGAGAGAGCAGGAGGAGTGGAGGGTGGTCAGACGGGATAATGCAACTGTGGAAACTTAAAACGGTTGATCATGTTCATCTTTATATATGTCCTGTGTCACATCTGGAGAGTGAGTGTGCTGAATGTGCACTTATGGCTGTGAAAAAGCCAAAAATAAATTTAAAGTTCAGAGCTAGTGAAATTAGGCTCTGTGAAAAGGTTTATGAAAATTTAATATCTTACCTGCTGTAGAAAACACTTAGAATGTCCTCAGTTTGGAAAATTACTGTATGTTTTATTGTGATGGCTAGTCCATCATTATAATCAAATTAAATCAAACCGCTGGTCCGAGCAGAGCCATGATCAAATGGGTTGTTGCTTTCCTAAAAACACCTCCAGCCTCAACAGAGTGCAGCACATGGCACATGATACGCCCATCGACAAACTCTTATACACCAATACATCAACTTACAGTGACAGACTGGACAAGCAAAAAGCTTGTATAATATATGACCTTATTTGTGGCCTTGACCTTGAAGCTGGGGATGATAAAAAAAATGTTTATGATTCAGTCTAGAGATGAGGTACATGTGCATGAAGTTTTGTTATATTATCTTGAGTGAATCAGAAGTTATGGGCAGGATAAGAGCAAGTTTATGGATGTATGGACGACTGTATGTCCGACTGGTGTATGACTTTTCCATAGAGGCTCATTTCAACATTGTTCTGAAAACCTTTACACTCCTGCACGTTTCAGATTACACCGTTATTCTGGAAGAAACATCATGATATTACTGCCACATGTAGAAGTGCTACAGATGCTGCTCACACTTTGTGTCACAAGCAGCCGAATACTTGAAGACTAGTTGAAATGGAGAACTCCAAATAATTATTTTGACAGTTGCAACTCTCTTGTTTTTTGTTTTTTTTTTTGTTTTTGTTTGTTTGTTTGTTTTTAACCTGGTACCTGATAGTGACAAACCAAGATGTTTATAGTTAGAGTGCCTTTCCAATTTTTTTATTTTATTTTTTGAACATCCAACACACACCTTCATGTCCAAAAAATAAATAAACTTATTCCATTTCAGCATGTGTTTCTGTCATTGTAGTCTGTCTGGACAACATTACAAAGTGAAAACTTTTGTGGAGGACAAGCTACAACTTTACATCATTTTGGTAGGCGGGGCACCTCCTTGGTGAATGGTAGAGGAAACACTAAAGGAGCACTGATGGTAAAACACAGCTTTATAAAACTGACACAGTGAACATTAAAGATGGCAGCAACCCACTTTGGTTTTGGCTGCATTTGGGCTAACTGTTAGCTTGTCAGTCCGTCCACAATTAAACCATATTTCTGCAAATTGAGGTTGTTCAAAAAGCCATCTACAACAGGTAAGATAATAATTGTTTCATCGCTTTAAGGGCAGTGTTAGTTTTTATCCTTCTGGGCTACTGTAGAATTATGGTTACAAAACACGATGAAACACATGAACAACTAGGCCTGTCATGATAAATTTTGCTGGGCGATTAATTGTCTCAGAAATTATTGCGATAAACGATAATATTGTTTGAAATTTGACAAT
>JARVGV010000412.1:9519702-9529892 GCA_031762435.1 Hypsolebias longignatus | reverse complement strand
GCTTTTAGAATCGATTCTGAATCTCCAGGACTAAGAATCTCGATTCATTAAAAAATCGATTTTTTCCTGCACCCCTAATATATATATACGTACAGTACAGTCTATAGTTTGTTTGGGTGCGGTAGTTAAAGGGTTAAGTGACATCTCAACCGTTCGGTAACAGTCAATATTTTAAAAAGTAATGGGTTTATTATATAAAAAGCTCACTGATTGCTGTCATCAGTCACCCAAAAAAATATGAAATGCAAAAAAAAAAAAAAAAAAATTAAGTTTTTCTCGGTGGGGTAGTTAAAGGGTTAAAATCTCATAATTTGGTGGTCGCAGAAAATGTATGTTGTCACTTCAACATGGCTCAGCTGTAAAATCAGGTCACCTTTGGACACGTCGACCATTTTGGCTCTGCTACTACCTCACTTTGTAGTGCAAAGATGCATCAGGTGTGGGGTGGCTTCGACCCCGCTTTATCTCCTCGGTCCATTCAGGAGCCACACCAAGGAGGCCAGGTGTCGGTTTACAAGGTTAAAATATTACACAAAACCTCCCATCAAAACATTTGAACTGTCCCTTTAACATCCAGCATCCTTTGTGTGTCTTCAAACACATTCCTGTTCGGTCTTCCTCCATTCCTATAACGTCTGATCCTTTTGTCTCCCTCCATCCTACACCCACACACACACACACACACACACACGTTTATCTGCTGCTGTTACGCAACACGGCCTCTCCGTGTGATCGTTACGTAACATCTCCTACTCCTCTGGAATACTGATGAGCAGCGGGACTGAAGCAACGATGGGAATGTTTAAAAAAACAAAAACATCAAACTGCTTCTTTGTTCTCCGGAGGTTTCTTTGTCTGCAGCTTCTGCGTGACACAAGCGAGGCCAAAGCCGTTGTCCATCAAACGCCACTTTATTTCAGATTTTTACCAGACAAGGTTAGATATTACTACAGATGCATGTATCAGAAACATGATTACAAAAACATGTTTATATAAAAACAGAACAAAGGAAAAACATTAAAACCTCTGAGGATACAGAATGTCTTGTCCCTGGAGTATTGTAGGTACAATAAATAGTAAACAAAGTGTTAATGATGAGGAGCACTTTAAACCAGTAACATGCCATTTTTAATGCTTTATTTTACTATTTAAACTCATTTGCCGATTCATCCGGCAGTTCTTTTGACAATTCTACGACACCAGTCTTTTATTTTTAAATCATCTGAAGTAGGTGCTACATAAAAAAACAAAACAAAAAAAAAAACAAAAAACAAGACAAACAAAATTCAGCTTTTAACAGTCGTTACCTAAAAAGTGGTACTGGGCTAAAAACTCTTACAACCAAAAACACAAATATTTAAGACTCTGCAACTTGTTAAACGTCATTTAACAAATCCTTATAATTCACGCTCGTTTTCAAGGTGCTTCGCATCAGACAAGTCTGCTACATACTTTTATGTGATCTTTTTCAAAATAGAATCGTTTTGGCTCCCTTCGTTCAATCTTATGCCAGATTCTCTTTTTCAGGTGTAAAAATTAAAGTTCCCTCGTTAGCCACTGTTGCCTGAACAGCACGGCGCAGCTAAATGTCAACGTTTGAACGTTAACGCAGAATAATACAGTTCTTAAAAATGTTAGTCTACACCATCAGGAAACTCAAATATCGTCAAACACAAAAGCCCCGACTGGTCCAGCATGTAGATCCAGATCCATCTACCGCTGGATGCTCTTTGTTCAGCTGATGCTTGGAGGGGCAGATGGAGCTGTCAATCACACACACAAGGCATCATAGCAAAGATGCTCAGCCTTTCCTTTCCCCAGTCTTTAGACCGAACCCCACGGACCACCACCCCCGGCTTTCAGCGATGATTTAAGTACACTTGGTGTGAAACTATCGAGGAGGAAAGGAAAACACGACTTTACTGGTTTCATGCATTAGGATCCTTAACGACCGAGGATCTAAACTTGGAAGCACCAACGACTTTGGGACATTTCTGTTCAGTACATCATGGCAAAGTTTTACACACAACACGGTTACTGAAACCAAACAAGCATCGATTACATAAGAGTATTTATTGCCACGTTGTTTTGTTTTCTTTTCGATTGTGATTTTATGAGCGCAAAATGTGCGTCAGCCCAAGACACAGAGAACGTGAAAAACTCCTCTAACAGTCTGTGTTCAATATATTACAGACTCAGCCACTTTGGCAAAAAGAACTCATCTAATCACCTTCAAATCAAAATAAGGTGCCTTTTGTGTGCTCTCTGCTTCAACCAGCACTGCTCTACATCACCAATCAAAACAGGAAGTGTCCACAACGTTAACACAAATGTGCTCCGTTTATCCCGCCCCCTTTCTAGACACACGAGAAAAACATTATAAAACAAGTATATAGATCTGTTTTAAAAACATCCTAAAGCACAGATGACCCCATTAAATTCCCTGCTCGGTTATTGGTTTAATTTTATAGGAGTTGTCTGACATGTTGTGTCACAATCAACAGATGAGTTATTACCTTCAGAATAAATACAGCACTCATTGACTATTTGGCAAATATTAATATTGTTGGGTTAATAAAGACAGACTCAGGTTTAAGACAAGTATTTACAAGGTTTAGAAACACACAGGCTTTGGGCCTGGCTACATCCTTTTTTATTTTATTTAAAAAAGAAACTGGGTGGAATCTGTCCTGTCACTACACTTTTAATAGCCAGTAACTCTTGCGCCCTCTACTGGCAGTGAGCAGTAAAATAAACCACTACAGATCTTCATGTCCCTCCACAGGTGAAGGCCCTGTGGATCAGACTTATACACTCATAAAGCTCACCTGTAATAAAAATAAATAAATCTTTCCTTCCACGTTAAAGCCAAACATTTAAAGAAACTGATTACATGAGACTGATCAAAGATCATTAATAAAAGAAATTGAATTAAAAAAATAAAAATAAAACCATTGCAGCTTTAACTTCTCGTTTGATTTGCCCTCACTATGGAAGCTGCTGTGTGTCCCACCGTGCTTCCTGCCTTTACACGGGATGTGTTTCTAAGGAAAAAAAAAGTGCAAAGATGAGGCTAAGAACACGCCGCCGTGAAATGGGAGCAAGACTGTTTTTACACGCCGTCGTTTTAAACGGGGTTCCTGTGTGTGCACAGACAGTTAGGAAAAGGAAGAACCATGACTGACCCGTAGCACTGAAGCCTCCCCCGTGCTTTCCCCTAACACTCGTACCAACACGAATCTCGCTCGTGTTTAGCTTCAGCCAGTTTAGTGCAACACACGAAAAAGAGATGGATGTAAAACACACAGCCTTCTAATCCACCCGACTTAAGATTTATTCCCAAGAAGCTGTGTGGTGATAAAATTATTTAAAAGCTCGCTAATCTGCTGTACCTGCCTGCTCTCTTTGTAAATCGTGACTTTTCTTGAAATAAACCCTATTTTCCATGTGCCTTTGAGCATGGGAGTACCCCGAACAGTCCGCCTCTTCTCTGAGTGTAGGAGCCAGGCGCTCTCCACAGGCCTACCTGTGACCACTGCTCCCATCATGCCTCACTGCCTGCCGGTGTATCCAAAACTCCAGCGTCACGTCGAGAGACGGCAACCGGAGCTCGACACGGTGACTGGAGGTCAGTGGACAGTGCAAATATATGTTCCCTCTGTGTTGTGTCTGTGTTGGATGTCTGCGGGGGAAGGAGTTCTGCTTCTGTCTCATTGATGCTTCATTTAGTTGTTTTTTTGTTGTTTTTTTTTTTTTACAGAGGGCCGTACTTGGCCTCATAGCGGGCCAAGATGTTCTTACAGCGCCCACAGTCCTTTCTCAGCTCGGCAACTTGCTGCCTCAGCGCTGTGTTTTCCCGCTCTAGAAAGGAAGCGCGCACCGTGATCTGGTTCTCTTTCAGCCGCCGTGCATCGCGAGAACGCTTCGCTGCCAGATTGTTCTTCTTCCTCCTGGACCAGTACTTCTCATCCTAGAGAAGGAAAAGGAACGTCAAGAAGAGGTCGAGTTGAAATTCAACTTCACAAAAATAGAAAATGGATTTGAAACAACCCTTTACTTTAAAATAACAGCCATATTCTTCCTTTTAGTCAAACTACCTTTTTTTCATCAGGAACAAACACTTTCTTGGCCTTCTTAATCATCGGCTGCGGTTTCAGCTCCTCGTCAGAGAACTTGTGCTTGCGCGGGTTGAACAGCTCTCCCCCGGGAACGCTGGACAGGACCAGATCTGTTGGATCCGGCTGGAAGTTGATGTCCACCTCAATGGCATCTGGGTCGATAGGGGAGGGTGTGTTGCGTTCTGCAGAGCTACACTCTGTGGGCAAAACGAGGAAAAGTAAGTCTGGATGAAAGGGGGACGCTCCAGAAAATCCTTACTACACATCTGTTATTATTAATGTTTTACTTTGTTAGAATATTTTTAGTAATTGATGCAGAATCATCATCTGAACATGCTCATTGAAGTTAATGGGAACTTGGAAAATACTTAAATTTAAAAATAAATGAATACATTTCTCACTTGTAAGGATATACAGCATGTTTGTTTTGAAATTTCTGTGTGGGAAAGATCTACAAACATCTTGAAGGACTTTTTCAGAACAGTTTTTTTTTTTCTCGTGAATTTAAGGGCAGACGTTATTTTTTTGTATTTTGCCGACTTACCCAGTTCTCAGGTGACAAGAACAAAAAATGTATCTCAACAAACACAATGTCTCATCAAGTATATTATTTTATAAAATGAAATTGCTGAAGTTCTATGATTTGGTGGATTATAATATTTTGTCAGTTATGTATAGAGCTCAGAATAATACACTGCCTTCAAATATCCAAATGTATTTTGTAAAAAGATTGTTACAATCTTAAGGGGACAGATGTGTTTGTAAAACCACAGTTTAGAACTACCGGTAGTTTGAAGGGAAGGTCTACCATAATTCAGGGAGTTGGGTTGTGGAATGATTTGGAGACAGATGTTAAGGAAGTCAAAACAATGTATTCAAGAGAACGGTCAAAATCAAATTGTTGAAAAAATATATATGAATGGAGTTTAATGACAATTGTATGAGAATTGGAAAGTTAAATGAGTTATTTTTGTTTTGGTATTTATAGAAAATGATTGAATTGTTTACAGTATTAGAGAATAGATTTTTCTTCATCTGCTACCTTTCATTTTATATTTAGTTTTTTCTTATTACATATATGTTCATTGTTTTATATTTTATTATAAAATGAATTAATAAATAAAATAAAATTTTAGTTTCTCATTTCAGTGATAACTCTGAGACTCTGAGGTTAGCGTAGCGAACCAGTTTTGTTTGCCAAAGATGTACACGACGTGAAATAACATCTGTCTTTGTAGCGGGAGTGTCAACAGGATCTGCGTAGTTAAACTCTAAATAAATTACTAGTCGTTCAGGTTAAGTCAGCTGTTTCTCACTTTGCTTTTTGACACAAACATTAAGTCGTTCTCTTTTAGACAAATCTAAGGACATTTGGCAACTGTTTAAATCCCATCATCATCTATTATTGTTTAACAAACCTCTATCACTTACCCTTTTTCTTCACTTCCACTTCTGCAGTTGACTCCACAGGCAAAGATTCCTCCTCCTGTCCTTCCTCTTCTTCTTCCTGCTCTTCATCCTCTTCTAGTTTAGCGGGTTGTAAGGTTGTGACTGTCACGGGTTCCTCTGGATCTGAGGTGGCTGTGGAGGAAGGAGCAGAATTTGGGGTGGAGGCTGAAACTTCAGCTGCAGGAGCAGAAGCAGGAGGAGTGGAAGTAACGGTGTCAGCTAATTCAGGAGGTTTGGGAACAGATTTGTCTTTCCCATCAACTGAAGTCAGAGTCCTCTGCAGCTCCTCTTCCTCCAGGCTCACAGGGATGCCGTTCTCGAGGAGGAACTCGTCCAGGTCCATGTACTCCAGGTGGAAGGTCTCCCCATCATAAGGAATGGTCTTCTCCCAGATGGCAGGGGTCAGGGAGGCTGATACGCCTCCACTGCCGCCACTACCACCCCCTGTTCCTCCTCCTCCAGCACCGGATGCCACCGCCCCACCATCATCGGAGCAGCTCTGCTTTTCTTTCTCTAGATCTGTATAAAGACAATGAGGTTTGAACAGTTGTCAGTGACATGTTCTGCTGTGCACACGTGACCTCGAGGGTCTAAAACAAAGACACTGCATGTACAGCTGGAAGTGGGGCTGAATTTACACGCAACCAAAAACTGCATAAACACAATAATGTTATACGCTGTCAACGATGCTGAAGGAGTTGTGCAAACAAATGGAATAATGCAGAATGAGGCGTCACAGAAGTCTCACTGACTTTGTTCCACACATGATGCAACCCTGAACAAAACCCTGCAAGATGCAGTCTAGAAACCAGATGGACTCAAACCCACGTCCTGAGTGAAATGCCGAGCATCGCCTCTGTCTCCAGGTGCATTCACAGTCTGCTTTCTCAGCTTTAAAACCAGCCCAGACAAGTGGGAACTTTTTGTTCTTTTCTGCTTCCTCGCGCAGCCTTGACAGGAAATGAGACACGCGCAACACATGGCGCACAAACCGCACCGACAACAAACACCGCCCGCCATTTTCCGTTAAAAACAAACCTGAGGACCTCTGGCAAGAGATTACATGACGTTTCTGTAGTTTTAAACCTTCGTCAAACTTCGAGTTGATTCAACTGACAAAAGCATCACTTGAAGCTTACCGTCGTCGCATTCCTCCAGGATATTAGGAGGTGGGATGTCCATAATCTTCTTCAAAACAAAAGGGAAGGACTTCTGTGGAGCCGCCGGGGCGATAAGGCTGGGTTGAAGTGCCACCACCACTGCCGCTTTGCCAGGCATTGTTTCTTGCCAAGCTCCGAAGAAGACACCGGGACAATGTTGGTAGCGACACCGGAACTCGAAAACCGTTCGAAGGAAACAAGAAGTACCGGGAATTCTACTTTATTTGCGACTCCTGCTAGTGTCTTAGTTTATATGTCAACAATGCCGCTTAAAGACGCGGAAAAAAACAACTTGTTCCCTGTACCCACCGAGCCTTCTCATTGGATATTCATGAGTCACGTGCCGCGCCCTTCACATAATAGTGGAAGCTGATTCGTTGATGATGTCGCGTGCCACGCCCCTAAGAGAATACTGGAAGCTGATTGGTTGTCACTGCTTTGACTATGAATATATGCATCACGTTACTGAATATGCACGATTCTAGTGTATTTCAAGTTTCTAATTTTAAAGTGAAAAATACTTAAAGAGTTTATTCAGATAAAAGTACGAGTTGCAGCACTGCTATACGGTTACACTAAATGAACGAGAAGATATTTGAAGTGACAAGATTCATTACTGTATTTGGGTTTAAAATGCAGGGAGACGGCGACGAAAAACACATTCTTACATTGTCACCTCTTGACTTTGAGTAGAAACGGAGCTGCCTTCAAAAACACAGGAAGTCTGCCCCTGAAAAAAAAAACTTCTCGTCACTTGCAGGAACAAGACGCTCGTGGCCAAACACGTGCAATCCGCCCACGTTCCCCCCCCCCCCCTCCACCCTCTCGGAAGAACAACCTGTCGCGGGGGCGGAGGTCCAGCTCAGCCGCACGTGCAAGTCAATGCGAGCGAGAGCGCGTGCTCACTGTTCACTAAAGAAACAGTCGAAACGGGACATTTGTTTATGTATATTTTTCTGCATTCCCCACGTGTTTTCTAATAAAATAAAGAGTAACGCACGCGACACGGTTGTCTTTCTGAGCACACACGATTCAACTTCAAAATATATTATTTCATAAATAAATTAACTAATGCTTCATATCAAGTACAGGTTCACGTTATTGCACAGCTTGCTGGTTATGGACCAGGGCAGGGAATACGTTTTACACTGTTTTTATGTTTAGAAAAGCTGTTATTTTTAAATATAGCAAAAATAAAGTCCCAAAGAGGACTCCAGTTATCGTCCTATAATAAGATCTTGAAGGGGAGGACAGACTAATTTTATTGTTTGCATCCACTAAATATAAATATACATGATATGAGTGTTTTGCAGTTACATTAGTGGCTCATTTTCATTTCAAAACTGAGCCTTGATGCTGATGAAAACCTCGTTTAGTTAAAACTGCATATTTTACATGCCACGTTCAGTTACCTCTGCACCTACTGATACTGTACTGGGCCCTGTATGTTTGCCGACACGTCCATTTTTATTTAATTTTAGTAATAAAAGAGATTATTTTCTCGAGCTCCTTGTCCGTCTGCATCCTTGGGGCCAACCAACTGTGGCACCATCCTGGTGTGTTAAAACAAAAGTGACAGCAAGTCTTGATTAACTTAACTAATAATACAACTAAACAAACTTGTTTGATTATAAAAAATATTAATTAAACTGTTGCGAAAGGTTTTGTAATGTAGTTTGAGTTTGTGAGTGGTTAGTTGTTTTTTTTAGTCAGACTACTTCTGCAACTCAATGTGCTGAACTCACTCTGTACATAAAACCATTGCAGATCTAAGGGTATCAGATAAATGGTCGCCATAGCTGATCAATGTAAACTCTAAAGTGTCTGTAACTGTCACTTTTACAGATTTTGAGCTAAAAATTGGAAGGCTACTAGCTGAGAGTCAACCCCTCACCAAATCATGTGAGCTCTTTATTTAATATTTTGGCGTGTGATGTGGTGGCTAGTGTGCATTTGTAAATTGCATTTCTCTGGTGATTCATATGCTACATGAAGGAGAAATCAAACCTATAGTTACATAGAAAATACTGACCTGGTACAAACCACTTTACAACAATCTACAGGTTATACAAAGGCCATCAGAAGCCTGTTTAGTAGTGCCAGCTGACCTCCAAAATCAAGTTTCTGTAATTTAAAAACCAAATATCCTCAGTAACTGAATGGTTTTGACAGTCAAAATATATTTGACTACTTATTCATCTAAATTCCCGTGCAAATTGGTGCACATTTTAAAAGTTGGCCAATAGAATTATGACAGTTTTGGGGTTTTGAAGGAAAAGGAGGCCTATCTGAATAACCTGTTCATAAAATATCTGTAAACTAAAGAAACATGAGCAAGAAAGTATTTTTAAAGCCAAAAATGTCCACAAAAACATTCAAGGACACAATAAAACCCTGGCTGACAGTTTCAGTTTGCTGCGTCACTGCAGCCATGTTCTGACTTTATGGTGAAATGCTGCTATGAAGCAGGTAACAGCCCTGGCCATGAAACTTGGGACCCAACTTTCTGCTTAGGCCACACATTGATCCTCTCAGACTCATCCTGTTATGACTGGACCATGAGTGACATAACAATCCCACCTACATGATTAGACCAGCTTGAGGAGATGTGCAGACAGACTGGTGTTTTTAACATGGTATACAGTATTTTGATACCTTGCAATTTAATCTAATTTATCTACCATTAAAAAAGTGGCATTGTTGTCAAACAATCCTTATAAGTACAATGGAATACATTTAAAGTAAAAAGTGCATAATAAAGTGGGAATGGCATTTTGAAAAATACAATATGTTTATAGGTTTCTGCTAATTTCCAAATCAGTTTTACATGAAGTGCTGTATTAAAAGTTTTAAGAATGGCTTTCTGTTCTGTTAAGTTCAATGAAACATAAATACATGCTCACCAATGTCATCAAAGGCAGGGAAGGAATAGTCAGCTAGAGCCTTCAGCAGGTCAGGAAGGTCGCCCCTTTCCCCAAACAAAATCTGGTTTGCTGCGGACATGATGAACAACCTGCAAAACACCAAGTTGAGCCTAAAAGACGAGTCCAGTTGAGGAGTTAAAGCTCAAACTGTGAGCGAAAGACCGCGTACGACTTCCACAAACGACTTCTGTGACTTCTTATAACTTCTCAACATCACGGGGAAGCCTGCATGTGTCCCAACCGTACAGACTTAATAAGCAGCAAAGCCACGCCCCATCGGCTTGAATTTATTGGAGTACAGCCTGTCAATCAAATTGTAGTCCTATCAGCGAACAAGTAAAGGGCGGGCCTTGATTACGACAGCAAGATTGAGAGTTTATAAACATCTGCATGTATGGCAAGCCCTTTTAACATAAAATCGGATTCACGACACGTGCATTCAAGATATCTGAAATTGATTTATGACTAGTCAGAATGTTAATTTAAGATATCTGTAATTACATTATGACTAGTCAAAATTCTCATTTGAGATATCTCTA
>JARVGV010000412.1:9341999-9356082 GCA_031762435.1 Hypsolebias longignatus | reverse complement strand
AAGGGTCATATCTGAGCCAAAAATGGGTCTAAAAACATGGGAAAAAAGCCATAAATATGTCGCTTCGCTCTATAAGTTGCAGGGCAGGCAAATTAGGAAAAAAGGTGCAACTTATACACCGGAAAATACGGTATTTATATACAGGTAGTCCCCGAGTTAAGAACGAGTTCTGTTCCTACGCCCCGTTCGTAACCCGATTTTGCCGTAAGTCGGAGCGCTACCCACGTGGAGCCGTAACTCCGGATTTTCGCCGTAAGTCGGAGCGCTATCCACGTGGCGGCCGTAAAAACATAGTTTTAAACACGTTTTTTTAATGTAACACAACAACAGCGTACTTAGAACGCCGTTTTGCTGTATTTCCAAGCAGTTAGTTAACACAATACCCTAAAAAAAAAAATCGAAAAAAACATAAAATGCTGCATACAAAAGACAACATGAGGTGTGATGATGTCACTGGGAGTGGCACCGTAAGTCCGAGTTGCTGTAAGTCGATGGCGCCGTAACTCGGGGACTACCTGTATGTATTTTAAGGCTTTATAAATCCTTCCCACACTCTTGCGAAGTAGCGAGGGACTACTGTAAACCTTCGTAGGGTGGCAGGTCGACCAAAAGAACTCAGTGTCCACGAGCTCCCAAGAGGCCAGAATTTATTTTGTATTTTTTTAAACGGCAGACCTCACTTGCCTCAGTTCAGATCCAAGTTCATAATTCGACAAACAAAAAGCAAAAATGGAAGAGCTCCAAAGAAAAACCACCACTGAGCAAAACCAACCGTCGTGACAAAAGTGCAACTTTTTGGTTACATCTGGCACGAAACTTGCACTACGAATTTCATAAAACAATTTATACTCAGTGAAACACGGTGGTGGTAGTGTGATAATGTGAGGCTGCATAGCTTTTTGCAGAATTCAGTTGTTGCCTCTTGGTTGGCACAATCCTTTATTGGGTTTAGGGGTCAATCACCTGGTTTGTTTGGAGAGCTTTTCTCATCTTTATTAAATTAAATCATCTTTGAAAAACTGTAGTTTGCATTTATTCAGATTATCTTTGATATTTTTATACATACTTTCAGAATATTGAACAAAAACAGAAGAAATAGAGAAAACTTAGTAAAAAAACGAGCTTCAATCTCATCACTAGTTGTGTTTATTGATGATGAACGTTTTGGTTGATATTAACGCCTGTTTTTATTTTTGTTTCAAGCTAAATAAAATGTTTCTTTCCCCTCATATTTGTAGGCATGAACCAGTTTAATCAGATGGGGATGCAGATGATGAGTCAGAGGTCAACACCTCCTCTTCCTCCTAATCCTCAAATGAACCAGGTTAGTGTTGCTGTTTTTGTGATGCTTTGGTTTTACATCACTAATCTCCCTGAATCGTCTGAAACCATGTTTTTTATGGTTTTAAATAAAAATTGTCTCTTTTTCTAGATGTGCATGGGAGGAGCAAGGATGGGTCAGCCCAATGCCACACAGCTACAGAACCAGTACCTCCCTCCTGGCCAGTTTCCTGTCCCCTGTTCTGGACGGGGTTCTGGACCTGTTGGCGTGAACCAGCAGGAAACACAACCTGCTGTTCCTTCTGTAAGAGTAGGCTTTATCTGTTATTCTGAAGATGAGGGTAAAGGCCTAAAGGAGGCTGTGTTTGTAAGAAAAAGAACGAGTTTGAAGTATTTAGAATTAGTTCTGGGCAAACCTGTCGAAAGAATGAGAAGATGGACGTAAATGTCTTGAGTAGTTGAGCAAAAGTTAACGAAACCCGGATAGTAATCGTTTGGTATACTGTACACCCACAAGTTCAATTCAATTCAGTTTATTTATTTAGCGTCAGTTCACAACAGAAGTCGACTCAAGGCACTGAACAGAAACATTCATATATAAAATCAGTTAATATTCTTAAGCGAGCACAGGTGCAACAGTGGAAAGAAAAAACTCCCTCATGAGGAAGAAACCTTTAGCAGAACCAGGCTCAGGAGAAGCAGCCATCTGCTTCAGCCGGCTGGGTGTGAGAGGACATGAAGGAGGAACAGATACACAATGGCAGGTCCAGAATGGAGCCCATCAGGTTTTTCTCTAGGAGGAAAGACAAAAAGACAGTCACATGTTAAGAAATGATAATTACAAATGCAAAAACTGTTCATTTGTCAAATCCATGTCCAAGGTTTTATTAACCGGGTCAAGTAGATAAACAACAAATAAACCGTTGTGCATTTATGTAATCGCCAAATCCTGAAGCCGTGTATGGAGAAATAAAATGACCCTCTTGGTCCTAATAAAAGCCTCGAGGGGAAAAAAAAAGCTGCTTCTGAAGGAGAAATCACAAGTAATTAACTTTTGTTGTCATCCCAGTTTAAGATGGTTACCAGAGCTAATCAACCATTAACAACTGAAAAATGGCTGTAACTTGGTTAAATTAATCAACACATAGTTCCCTCACATCACTTCTGCCATCATAGCAGGCAAGCGCTAGATGATGACGACCATGGCGACTTTCAGACAAACCAAAACACAGTGTATTGATACTCTTGACCAATGTGCAAAAGAAATATGTATCAATAAAATGGCCGCTGCCAGGATTGACCCGTATGAGATACAGACGGAGCGTGTCAGACGATGCAGATAAGTTGCCTCCAATCTTTTTTTTATGACAGTTGGTTATTTATTGGACACGATGAGCGTCTGCCTACACAGTGGAGGATCTTCTCAGCCTGAAATCCATGGACTCATACAGTCGATGTGAAGGACGTCTGAACTGAGAGCTACCTGGTTAACGAAAGGTTTAAATAACGTGCAGTCTCTTACAGAATGACCCCAGCCCCAACTCGGTGCTAGAACCCAGAACATTCCTGCTGTGAGGTGGCAGTGCTAACCACTAACCCATCGTGATGCCGATAACACATTAACACTGACGACTACAACTTTTTATGGCATGTTGAGGCGTGCCAATGTAACTAATGCTCAAAACTACAATATAGGAACGTATCAATGTGGGCAGAGCGAGTTTACAGTGTGGAGGTTTAACACATAGCATGGCTGAACTAAATAAAGTGCAATGGGTCTCGGCAGTGGCACCTTAGTGGTAAAGGTGCAGCTATAAAAATGTCAAGAAAAGCCCTCCTGCTTTGCAGGCTCTGCTCCCAGTGGCGCTCCATGGGTAACACTAACCACTAAAGGGGAGAAATCGAACCACTGGCGCTATAACCAGTTCACCTGGGTAGACGGAGCTCGTGAGCCTTGGTTGGCAGTCTGCCAATGAGAAGGAAAACTGATTTCAGTCCGGGGCAGTCGAAGCTCGCCATGCCCTTTTTAAGCAAATTCAATCTTTATTTGTACAGGTTAATCCCATTAAGCCTCAGGGACTCATTTACAAGAGAGACCTGAAAAAAATCTGCCTGGACCCACCGTCGACAACTGTGGTGATGTCAGGAAGGGCATCCGGCCAGCAAAATCTGCCACATTTAAATTCCCGTGGCTGACCCTGCTCCGAAAGGAGCTGGACCCACAGCCTGAAGGAGAGAGAGCTGAATAACTACAGTAGAGACGTTTTAAATCATGACCAGAGTAATTCCAGCACACAAACAGTTACATTCTGACCTTGTTGAACAAAGTTATTGATAAAGAATTTTTTTGTTTACCAGAATAAGGATGATCGGAGCAGATTTTAGACATTTTCAAAAGCGTATCCTTGCGTTTGATGTTTCTGAGCCGACGTTCTACACCATTTAAAGTCTTTGATATTTCTTGGTTTGGGGGGTGAAGTGAAAACTACGCTTTGCCGAACAGTCTGCCCTGTTGAAACATCCTCTAACCCAACATGAAACAACCATAACTCTGTCCCTTCTCATCACAAACATTTGTTTTAGTATTTTTTTAGGAGTATAAAAGTTTGTCTTGTGTCTGATCCTCTGTAGCAGAACCAGATGTCCACACCTACATCCCTCCCAGCCAGCAACCCAGCAGCACAATCTGCCCCTTCAGTCCCAGGCCCCGGAGCCCCAGGAGCCTCCGTGGGGCCCGCTAACGCTAACAACTGCGTGGGGCCTCTCCCCAGCCTTCCTCCGTCCTCCCAGCCCAGCTCTTTCCCTCTCTGCCCACCTGTCCGAACAAACTCTCCGTCCCCGGCATGCAGCTCGACACCTCAGCCCCATCAGACTCCGCCCACAGTACCCCGCTCTCAGACTCCGCAGCCTCAGACCCCCAACACACCCCTGATGCCCCCTCTGCAGCATCCCCAGCAGCAGCAACAACAAGCATCAGAGCAACAGCAGCAGTCGTCAAAACAGATTGTGAATTCTGATCAAACCAGTCAGCCTCCTCAACAAACACTTGGGGGCGGGGCTTCTCCAAGCCCCCAGGCAGGACAGACTTCTTCGACCCCAGCCCGCAACGTTCATGCGCCCTTACAGCTGCCGCAGACCCCAGTAAGTACAGCTGCATCGGTCCTAATGAACTTGATGTGTGTGTAGTTCTTAATGTTGATGGGAGTTTGATTCCTGTAAAACTTTGGCACAGCCGAAGTAAAAACCTTCTTTTAAACAGTCCAGAATTAAAATACAAAAAGTTTTAACTTTTAATTTGCCATTTCTAACACACTTCCTTTTTGTTTTTGATTCTGAAGCACTCTCCGAAGCCATCGCTTAAAGCTGATGGTCAGGTTTCTTCACCGGCATCGATCCCAGGTAGCACTGATTCCAGCTCTCAGCTCGTCCCTGCAGACAGTTCCGCTCCCAGCCAGGAAGACGTCAGAATGGAGGTCAAGGAGGAGGAGGAGGAAGAGGAGGACAGTGAAGGAGCTGAACCCCAAGGGGATGGCAAGGGAAAGCTGGGGCTGGTGAAGTCTGAGGTGAAGTCTGAGGAGAAACCTGAGGTACGACTCTCAGAGACCCTGAATGTGTTTAAATGAAAAGGAAATCAGTACACTAACGCTCCAATCTTCCTCTCAGGTAAAGAAGGAGAAACCTTCAGGAGATGGGTGTAAAAGTGAGCCCATGGAAACATCCTCCTCCTCTGGGTCGGTGTCAGACGTATCTGGTGAAGACAAGAAGCCGGAGGTGAAGAAGGAGCCCAAAGAGGAAGAGGAGGGATCGGGTTTATCTGTAACAAACAGCTCCTCAGTCAGCGCTCAAAGCAAGAAGAAAAGTAAGTAACGTTTGATCAGAGCAACCACTAAGTGCTGATTTTACTAAGATGTAGATGAAGGATGGAACAGTCATTGATCAACTTGAGCAGCTGGTAATATTTGCCCTTTGTTTTTCTTAATTTATTTTATATTTTTTTAAATAATAAATCTTTGTCGCATTAATCTTTACTGTTTTGTGCAGTTTAGGATCTACAATGTCCAAAAGTTAAGGTCAATTTGAAGGCAGGAGGAAAAGGCACAAACACTGAACTTATTCACCTTCTGGCCTGCTGAATCTTGGAGAGCTTTATTTGTCCTTTTCCATGAGAAATTCAAAACCAAATTATGTGCAATTCTGGACAACACGTCAGGTTGAAGTAACCAGCACAGCAAGAAGAAAATACACGACCATTAGTCCTCTGAGTATTTGGTGTTGGATGGGGGAGTCTTTAAAGGCATAGTTTGTCATGTTTGAAATGGGGTTTTGTGGAAAAGTTAAAAACAATATCATTGTTTCCCCTACCATTATTCAAGGAGGGCGCCCCACTCTGTCAACATAACTGAGCACCCCACCTACCAAAATCCCACTCTCGCCCCCATTCTGCTCTGCCACTTCCGGATGGGGAGTGGAAATTAGCGTCTCAGCTCAGACTCATAACGGCACGCAATACAAATGTAGCGCCCCGCTACATATCCCCCCACCCCCGTCGATTAATGCAGAGAAAAAAGTTGCGCTAAGCCAGTGCACAATACAGATGTAGCACTGCACCCCCCCCCCCCCCCCCCCGCCCACAAGACTTTGATTTTTTTATTTTAATTTTAAAAATCAGTTCATGCAAACACTATTCTAAAGCTTTCACACTGCCATCAGTTAAGTGTGACGCTGTTATTTACACAGGATTTACATGAAATTCAGTATTTCAGGCACAGATAATGGTCTCACCAGCTAGCAGCCCTGCTGCACTTCCAACAGGATATCACAGTATTGCTGCAAAAACACTGTAGTGGGAAATTACCGCAGGTGAAAGGTTTAATAAATAGAATTTGCATGAACCACTACTTGGTCATGTTTTTAGGGCGACAAAAATCCATTTGGCAAGCATCCCCACTCGGTCCATGATGATGAGCTAACTGTTAGTCCAAGTGAGGCAACGGTCACAGTAGTTTGCTCTCATGGTCAATTTTAAAGCAGTCTATGCTTATGTTTATATTTATGAGGCGGCTGTGGCTCAGTGGTTAGAGCATTCGTCCTCCAATGAGACGGTCAGAGAAATCCTCTTTGGTTTATTCCAACTGTAAAGTTTCTCCAAACTGAAGCTGTTCACGCAGCTATCATCACGTAAAACATTGTTTAACTTTTTACGAAACCAAACTTCAAAAGATATGTGCTTTCCCTGATGCTGATGCTATGAGTGTTTTATTACTTTCTGCTGTCGGCCATTTTGAACTCCAGAAGAAAGATCTCTATTACCCTCCTCCAAGAGTTCTCCTCATTTCAGTTTTTTTTATTGCTCCTTCCTTTCCAGTCTTTAAGCCAGAGGAGCTGCGTCAGGCTCTCATGCCCACCTTGGAGTCTTTGTACCGTCAGGACCCTGAGTCCCTTCCTTTCCGTCAGCCGGTGGACCCCCAGTTACTGGGAATACCCGTACGTATTCGAACTAGTAACAAAACTAACCTGGTAAGGGACTGCGCTGGCTGCCATTTTGCTTCATCATCAAAACATAGCTTTGTTTTTGTTGTTTGTTTTCCATTGTTGCCACAGATTTGAATCTTATTTTATAGTAGCTATTTTTATAGTTTTTTTTTTTTTTTTTTCTCATTGCATGAAAAAGGTTAAGAAATGTAGATTTAGGCACTTGTATTTATGTGTGTGAAGTTGATTTTGTAAGTCAAAGCATTGGCTATTATGAACATGTATACAGTCCAGACATGAATAATTTTAACTCAGAAAATTAAAGCGTTACATGATTTAATTGTCCATCGGAATATTGCAGCACTTATCAACTCACAGAACGGCTTAATAAAAACACACGATTTTCTCTGTATTTCATTGAATGGAAAGTTTTTTACATTTCATAAGCCAGTTGCTTTGATTTACTACTTTGTTTATTTTGAGCTTAGTTCTTATTTAGGATTGAATGAAAATGGTTTTCATCATCACTAGTTCTCCAGCTTCTCATCTGTTGTGGTTTGACTGAGGTGGGCGATGCTGTCATGTCTCAGTGTGTATTCATATTGAGACAAAGTGACAGAGTTAATCTTCTCCTGTAGTTTAATTACCTTTTATATTCAGAGAATATGAAAATTATTAAATGGCTCATTTGTGATCAGTGATTTGGCACCAAGGGATTTTTATTCCTCTTCAACTGATGAAAAACTAAAGTATTTCTTCATAAGCTTACAATACTGCACAAAAAGTTTTGAGTCATCGCACATTTCTTTATATTTCACTTTCTGAGCATAACGTTGTTTTGAACATTTGACCAAAAATGCTACAATTTTGTCATTTCTCAACACAAGCTGATCTTGGTCTAAAACTGATATGAAGCTGGTGGGCGATATGCATTTCTTCAACGAAACCAACACATAATGTCCAACTTGAGAAAGATCCCACTTTAAATTGGATCTTTAGGCACTTTGTCACCAGCAACCGGTCACAAAGACACAATTTCTTCACATTGTTTAGTTGCATTTCTGAAAAATAACTAAAAACTTGACACGTATTTAATGTGTTGATGGAGATCTCAGTCAGGTTTTCTTGTTCGACTTGACTTAAGAATACAGTAGTCCCTCGATTTTCACGGTGGTTACGTTCTGGGACCACCACCCCACCCCCGGCAATAAGTGGAAAACAGTGAATTATGAACGCTATATTTATTTTTGTATTTATATATATTTTAAGTCTTTAAAAACTCGTCCCACACTCTTACAATGTTCTAAACTCTTAAACCTACGTCAATTTAACAACATAAATGTTGCCAATATAAAAAAGGACAGAAACTAATATTTCATTGGATCACCTTTAGCTTTGCTTACAGAATGCATTCACTGTGGCATTGTTTCAACAAGCTTCTGCAGTGGCACAAGATCTATTTCCATCCAGTGTTGCATTCATTTTTCACCAAGATCTTGCATTGATGACTAGACACCAGGCATCATGGGTGCATCACTTCACCTGCCTCTCTTCTTACCCTGATGCACCCTTCACTCTGGAACAGGGTAAATCTGGACTCATCAGACCACATGACCTTCTTCCATTGCTCCAGCATCCAATTTTTATGCTCCCTAGCAAACTGAAGCCTTTTTTTCCCCAGTTACCCTCACTGATTAGTAGTTTTCTTAAGGCTACACAGCTGTTCAATCCCAATCCCTTGAGTTCCCTTCATATTGCACATGTGGAAATGCTCTTACTTTCACTATTAAACATAGGCCTGAGTGCTACTGTTGTTTTTCTTCAATTTGATTTCACCAAACGTTTAAGTGATCACAGATCGTGATCATTCAGGATTTTTTTCTGGCCACTTTTCTTCCTCGAAGACGATGGGTCCCCACTATCCTTCCAGTTTTTAATAATGTGTTGGACAGTTCTTAACACAATTTTAGTAGTTTCTACAATCTCCTTAGATGTTTTCTCTGCTTGATGCCGATGATTTGACCCTTCTCAAACAGACGGACATCTTTCCCACGACCACGCCATGTGTCTCTCAACATGGTTGTTTAAGAAATGAGAAGCAACTCATTGCACCAGTGATAACATGTTGCAGCTGAAAGATAATTGCCCATGCAGTAATTATCCAACAGGAGGCTCGTACCTGTTTGTTCAGTTAAATCCAGGTGGCAACTTTTTTTGCCAGGCGGTGCATTTCTACAGAGGTTAATCTGTTTCCAGCTGCAGTAGATACTTAGAGCTCAGTTTAAAGTGACACCGACTGTTTTCAGATTTTGAAAGATAATTCTTGGGCATAAAAACAAGAACTTAGCATTTTTATTGGTAACCATATGCTGACAAAACCATCGAGAAAGCAACTTGGTGAAAAGGAATCTGTTATCAGCTGCATCTGTCTTTTCTTTTGTTCTTTTGTCTTCAGAAATGCTAATTACCTGACATTTTATCTGGTTCTTTAAAAGCATCATTTTGTTTTTAAGATCCAGTTTTTCGCTGTAGGAAATGGTCAGACATTATTATCTGTGATGGTAAAATCAAAAGGTTTAATTTTCAGGCTGATTAAATAAAACAAGCTGTGAGTAAATTTTCAGATGAACGGTGACAGTTGATGTGATAAACCAACAAAGAATATTTTCTTTTCGTAGGTGAGCACGTGGTCGGTGGACGAGCTGCGGCTCCGACTCGCCTCTCTGGACCCTCAGATGGAGCAGGAGATCGAGGAGATCCATCAGCGTTACCAGGCCAAGCGACAGCCCATCCTCGACGCCATCGAGGCCAAGAAGCGCCTGCAGCAGAACTTCTGAGAAGGACCTGCGGCGCTGCTAACAGAACAGAACGCATCTTGTTCTCGGTGATCGTCTCCTCCCAACGCCCGGACACAACGTGGTGCGGTTGGACGAGACGTTTGGAAAATCTCCTGAAGACGTGGAACGATTGTCACTTTGGATGTGGAGCTCGACGTGAGACAAACCTCCAGCGCTGACGTTTGTCTGACAGAACGTTTTCATCCCGAGGTCCGTATCGAAACGATCTGCGCTCTTCGAGCGTTCATCCATCGTCTGAAGAAATGAAAATTTTATATCAAAAGCTGCAAGTTCCTTTTGAACCACAAACATTTCTTAAACCACCAGACCCTTCAGGTTTTTATTTTAAGTTTAGTTTTCAGGTACTTTTTCTGCTTGTTCTTCGTTGCTGGAAAAATGTGAGGCTGCTAAATATTTCAGTGTTCCTCCTTCAGACTGTGAAAACCAACAAAAGGAAAATCTTTCCCAGTGAATAAACATGATGCACAAAAAACAAAGTAGAAGCAGATTATCAGTTTGGAGAAGAAGCTTTAATGTCGCTGCACAAAACCTATACTAAGAAATTTGCAACGACGCTCATTGATAAAAATCGATGTAAAAAGAGATAAAACGGACTGAGCATCGTTCATTCAGGCATATTTAAATAGTTAAAATGCCTTAAAATGATGTGATGGTTTAAAAAAAAAAGACTAAAGTTACCGTAGCCAAAATCTCTCCAAGTTGCTTTTGTAAATTGCCCATTAAAGGACAATTTAAAGAAACTTTCTGCATCTGCATGCCAGTTTTAAAGATTTTAAACCAGTGAGATCAGGTTTTTACCATCAGATTTAGTGTTTGCACAGTTTGTGATTTTCCTCTTGATCCCGTGCACGGCGTGTTTATTTCCACGTTACATGTTTCTACTTCCTTTACTCTGCTGGTTGGTGTTGCAGCTCATAGGAAACCCTTCATGATATGACCCCAGCGTCGTGCCTCATTACCAAATACTTTCTACACATTTTTTATTCTGCGCTTTTCAGAAAATTAAATATTTTTTCATAAATAATTCAGAACTGCAGACATATTTAGAAAGAAGAAAGATAAATGTTATTTGTAGTTGTGTTTTTTGTTTCGGAGCTCCTCGGTGGCTGAAGTTATACTTGATGATCAGAGAAAAGTTTTCTCCATGAAAATACTTAGACATGGCAGCTGAGCAGGATTATATTGGTGAAGTCTTTACCAGTAGCTCAAACTGGACATTTTGAAACCGATCTCCCAAACCACAGATTTTTCTTTACAGAACAGCTAAAAATGTTTCTGTAAACGTGATCGTTTTGAAACCGTTTCCCTTCCTGTGGGTCTAAACATGAATCTGAGGGATCACAAATGATCCACTGTTAAAATAAACAACTACTCTTCATCAAAGAACTCTATTTAAAGTTCTCAGTACTTGAAACGTGATTTGTAGCACACAGTAAATCAGGGCGCGGGGCTTTTTTTTTTTTTTACAACCGTTTACATAGTTTTTGAACTAGTTTGACAGCACAATTACTAAACTCTTAAATTCAGATGTTTATATGAACTCTTTTATTCAGGAGGAGTTACAGAAGTTGACATATAGATTTATTCACATGCTTATAGTGTATTAGAAAGTTTTTATTCATCGTAAAGTACTGCCTTGTTAAATGAGAGGGTATTTTAGGTCTCCTTATGATTACTTTTACAATAGATTATGATTCTTGTAGTTCATTTAACAATAGGTACAGAGTTTTATCAGAGCTGGCCTTTAAAGATGCAGATTTGAATGTTTTTATAATTTGGAGTTTATGGATGCTGAATGTACCAAATTGTTTTAAAGGAAATAATTTACTGGAGTTTTTGCCTTCTGTTAACCACCGGTGTCTTTGCTGTTGATTGAATGTTTTTCTGTGCTTGAGCCGTTCTCTTTTCTAAGAAAGCTGAAAAAAGACGCGGGATTTATAGATCAGGTCTTCATTCCTAGATTTATTCTTTTGACTCGACACCAGACTTGACGAAACCTCCCTAAAACAAATCAGAACCACTGGGTCTGCTCCAGCTTTACTTCTAACATTCCTCAGAGCATCACAAATGATCTGATCCAGCACAAAACGATATAAGGGACCATGTGTGTGTTTTTATTTTGTACATGGGTTTTTGTTGTGTTGGAGTAAAAATGAGCTGCTCAGGTCACGAGACTCCTCAGGGGTGTAAAATAACGACAGCTGATGATGAGCTGTAGATACTGCAGTCACGTCTGTACATATGAGTCTGCTGTTAATGTGTCTGAGGGGAAACCCTTCAGCTGATATTAGAAAGCTGCAATTAACTGGTTTAAGCTTCTTTACGGTTTATAATATGAGTCATGAGCACAAATTAGTTTTTGTCTTACAAGCAGAGCTGAAGGGATGTTTCCTTCATGATCACTCTGAATGCACTGTGTTTGTGTGGGTGTTTTGTTTCTGTGATCATAAAGTCGACACTGGTCACTGCTTTGCTCTAGTGACGCCGCAGAAAAGGGGTAAATAGTGAAAATGCTGTAGCCTCATTGTTGTTAATTTGATGCGTGAGTCTTCATCCTGCTGTCGGAGCGAGCAGCGCTTCAGATAATGAGTCCGAATCACTGGAAAACAAGAACCGTTCCTGCTGCGAACTTTGTGTTTGTCTTCTGCTGTTTCAACTAGAATGTGGTGGTTCGGTCTAAACTTTTAAAAACGACGTGTAAAATCTGAAGAGGGCCCCTGCAGGAGCCCCTAGCTGCACATTCTTCAGTGATTTCTGCAAAACGTCAACTGTGAAAAGCACAAAATAAATTTTATTTCTAAAAACATAACTTGAAGGTACTCTGTGCAAAGTTATGAAGATCATTAAAAAAATAATAAAAATCTAAAGAAACAAAATCCAAAGGATATTTTTCATACATTAAGTGTTCATGTGTCCTTTAAAATATATTTTTTAGCCAAATTTGTTAATAATCTCATGTTTGTTTCCTGCTCCAACACACCTGATTCAATTGTTTAATTACGTCCTCACGTTCTGCAGAAGCTGCTCATCAGCCATTCATTCAAATCAGGAGTGTCGAAGCAGGAAAACAACCAAAACATGCAGGATGGCGTTCCTCAAGGACCAGGGTTGGGAACCACTGGTTTTCCTACAGAAACAGCCGAAGTGACTCAGCCATATTTGTTTACGTCCGCAGACTGCGGCCAGCCTATTCTGTCATGTGATGAAGCTTGGGCAGGTCAGCTGAGGGCTCTGTTTACATCGAGTGTGGACCCACAATCCAGAATCGCGTTCGGTCCATCTGAAAAGCTACTGGAATAAACTCATGGCACCATCTGATCTATTTGTTTGATTTCACACTTTGCAGCGAGTACCTTTTAATGTAGTGCATGAGTCACCAAGTTACAGTAAGTCGTGGAATCATCTCAACGGTTACCACAGCTCTGCAGAAAATGTTTATTTTAGATCAGGTTTGTACAACTTCTACATCTTTATTGACTTAGTTTGAAGTTGGTAAACATTGTAACAAAAAAATTAAGTCACGTACGGTCATTGGCGTTTATTAGAAACTTTGATAAAACAGAAGTTTCATATGCATCTTTGTTCTGCTGCTTATGATGTTACAGGTTGTTGGTGAATGAGGAGGTAGTAAAAATTATTTCAACTTCCTTTCTGGTCAGTTTTTTGTTCCTCTTCAGCGTCTGCCTTACAGTACAGCGTTCTGTGCAAGTAGACAATATTTTGCCATCGCTGGTATTTGTTTAGTTCATTTGTTTGCTTGTTTAATAAAAATAATATACCCGTAGTAAACATAGAATCAGTCTTTTTGTCGACTTCGTTCTATTTCTTCGTGTCCATTTTTGCTCTTCTTGTGACTGAGCTCGCTGTCTTTTAAAAGCCTTTACATGTCCCGTCCGTTGCATCACACAAAAAAAAATCATCTCTTTGCCGCTTTGTTTCTCCCTCCTTGTTAAGAGTCCCGTCGGCCAAAATAGCCAAAATTAATATTTAATCAGGCGCTAACTCGTCTGCTCTTTCTCTCCTTTGCTGCGTCTGCGGTCGTGATGCTGCTTAAAGAACTGTCGAGGACTGTTGTCCATACGATCGACTTCCCCAAATGAGCTTGACGTTAATGGTGGAACAACTTCTTAATTCCAATAAAGCTTCAAGTCAAAATGTCAGACAATCTTTAACTTAGATCTGGAGAAAATAAAATATATTTCAAAGTACAAAAACTTAAAGGGGTTCCCACCAAAATGGCTCCTCAGATCAAATACAGGTAGTCCTCGACTTACGTTCGAGTTCCGTTCCTACGGGCCGAACGTAACCCGATTTTAACTTAAGTCGGAGCTCATCCCACGTGGTGGCCATAAGTCCGAATTTTTGCCGTAAGTCGGAAAAAGAACGGTAAACTGTGTTTTAAACACGTTTTTTTCAACGTAACACAACACCAGCGTACATTCTGTACCTTAAACATGTACAGTACTGTATTT
>JARVGV010000412.1:9228852-9239880 GCA_031762435.1 Hypsolebias longignatus | reverse complement strand
TAAAGTCCAGTTGTTTCTGTATTGAACTTTTTTTGATTTTATCATGTCCTGGATGACTGAGAATCTTCACCAGCAAATTACTTTTAGTGATTAAAATGACTGGAAAGAGACAGGAGGTGGTTTATAACTTCTTACAGACTGGGTTTTATTAATATTTACAATTCTACGTGTGTTATTTTTGTCTGCCATAGGGTGATGTCCCCCAGGGGCTCCAGCATGTTTTACTCCCTGTCCCGCTACAGCCGCTACATCTCCATCCTGGACGTGGACGAGAGGACCCTGCGCTGCCCGTCTTACCGAGGCCAGCTGCTCGCCAGTGTGGCTGACCACCGCACCTTCATCCGCCGCGGCTCCACCTACTTCCTTCACATCCAGAGCACGCTCTGCCGCCTCGCCGCCAAGGCCTTCCTGCTCACCTTCACCCACCACCTCCACCTGCCCGTCAGCTCCACGGAGGGGCTCGAAGTGGTGGAGGCCAGACGCCGCTCCTTCTTGCAGGAGCAGCTGGGGCTGGACAAGGAGGACAGCCAGATCCTGCTGTACCTCAGCCAGCTCATCACTGAGCAGTACCTGCAGGCCGCCGACAGCGGCCGCTTTAGTTTTAACTACACCTGCAGCGATTTATACAAAATCTGATGTTCTGGGAGGATTGTTCCCCACGGTGACGCAGAAATCATCAGTGAAACTTTGTTTTTTATCCAACCAAAATGATCCCACTGCACTGACTCTTGTTTAATCTCCCTTTTGCTCCGCTGCATTTTTCTCTGTTCGTCTGGTTGCAGAGAGGAGGAGACGCAGTGTTCAGAGCGTCTCTGAGCAGTTTACCCATTTGTATTTGAGCCTCAGCTCGTTGACACATTAATCAGAGCAGATGAAGATCGACTCGGCTGGTCGTCCTTTGAATCAGCTCTGGGTTGTTTTTTTTTTTACTTTCATGGAAATAGGGAAAGAAAAAACCCTCTGATTCTCAGAGCTCAGTCTTTTCTCCACACACTCAGAAGTGCAGCGTCGTGGCCATCTGTGTGTCCCGGTTTGACTTCCCAACAGGTTCAGTCTCTGCGATGTGTCAGCACCTCGCGGTTCGTCAGCTTCGTCCCAAGTTCTCCACGTTTGTCAGCATCACTGTAAAGCACACGCATGCCGTCACCTCCCGCACGTGAGAACAGACGGTCCGTCCATGAAACTCGATCAATTCAACACCGCAGCCGCTTTTACGACGAAGGAACTCATTTCCATCTGGTAAAACATGTTCCTCCCCACGCTCTCTTTTCAGTTTTAACACATTCCCACAGAAACAAATGTCCTTTTTGTTCCAAACAGCAGCACAGTAAGCATTCCTGGGCCCTAAAGGAAAAGCTCTCAGGCGGATTTCGAGTCGTGCTGCATGAGAAGCGTGTGAACTGGATCCCGTCGGTCTCGTGGGACGCCGCCCGCAGAAATAATCACGTTGTGTCCAGCAGCCGTCCGTCACTGCTGATGGACATCTCCGCTGCTATCAGTCAGGATTTTAACGCTATTTAATCTAAATGTACTGGATTACACTGTTGTCTTGAAGTTGTGTGAGAGTGTTGTGTCAGCATGAAGCAGTCTCGTGACAGAGTGGTCACTGTGTCGGTAATGTATAAGTTCAGCCATGAAGATGCTGAGGCAGTTACTTTTTAAAAGCTTATTATTAAGATAGTTTTTATTTTCTGTGCCATTCGAAAATTAAGTTGATTTAAAACTACTCATTGCAGACTAAAGTAAAACACGAAAAGTTTACCCCGGGCTCACATGGTGCAGTTTGAAAGCAGTTCTCCAGATTCATTAATAGGAAATTATGAAATGTGGGAACTCGAGGATTAACCCACAGTCGGCTGGACAAAGTCTCGTGATATACAGAAAAACAGGGAAAATCCACCTGGTGTCAAGTCTATTCCAGTTAAGATCATTAAAAATAAAAAAAACTATCTGCTATCTTTAGTCGACAAATCTGTACAAATATTTCAAAAGTGTCTGACTTCTCAATCCAAAACAGCTGTTGCCATTATTGACCTGTTTTCAGTCACTTTGTCTGTTTCTGTAGGTGACTGCTCGAGTTTAGGCTTTCAGTCACAAATTTTTCATTGAAGGACACGCTCACCATCAGTTAATGTGTGGGTTTAGTCTCTTATTTTGACTGGTCTTCATGGTTTGTGATGAGTACCTTTAAGACCGTTGCCTAAGCTTCATCTTATGACCAGTTTACCCTGAACTTAATAAGTTATTAGTCCCCCCCGTCCCGTTAATACGTCTTATTGTGCCATGGTTTGCTGTGTTTCCTCTGAGACGCGAGTTCAGCAAAGATCAAGCAAAATAACTCGTTTTACTCGTTTCTACAGCAGCAGGGAGGCGACAAACTCGTTTCAGTCTCCTTTGAACCGGTTATACTCACGTGTCAAACTTCAGGTTTATGGAACACATCCTGACTTTTTTTAAATTATTTTATATATTTCACATGCTTTAGAACCGGCCTGCTGATCCGTGATGATCCAGGCTCTCGTCAGTTTTATTTTGCTTCAATAACTGAGCGTACTCTGTGAACACTTGCTGCAGTCAGCCAACTTTAGAGCCGAGACTGATTTCTCAGTTATCTGGTTTTGTCAGGTTTGAGTCGATGCCCGTCAGACTAAAGACGTTTGTCTAAATTTATAGTTGTAATTTTTTTTAACCGTGTTTTCTTGCACTGTTAAAGCAGACGTATTTTAGGATTTCCAATGAAGTAATTTTTTCTGCTGATTTGATGGATTGTGTTTAAATGTTTCGCTAAAACTGAAAAACAATAGAAAGCAAGAAACAAGTGCCACTGATGTTTTAATTACATATTTTAGTCCATGTTAATTAATTAGCTGATTTTTTTTTATGTTATTTTTGTCTTAACAGTATTTCTGTATAAATTTTGTCACATTTAGTGACCAAAAATTATCTAAGCTCTATATTCAACTAACACTGGCTGGTTCTAATGTGGCGCCCCATAATAGTTGATTTTGACGCCCCTGCTCCAGAATAGAAGTAAAATAAAATCACTCCAAACTTTCAGGAAACGTTTAACAAGAACATTTTTTTTTGATGTGGAGGATTCTCCACCAGTCAGTGGTATTTAGCCGCCCCGCCGCCACCACAGAGGTTCAGGGTAGTTTCAAAAGTACTTTTTCCTGCCAGGGCTGTTTTCTGGGGTAAACTTCTGCCTTTTGGCCATGGTTCCTCCAGCAGAAATACAGATCCATAAACTTGTTCTGGGTATGCATTGTGAACAAACCCCTCTGTGTTATTTCACTGAATTAGAAAGAATTATGTTTGGACACCAAGAAGAGTTTTCACTCCTGATTTAGTGAAATAAAGACGACGCTTCTCTTTTAAACTTATTCTCTCTTGCTGTAGGATATTCTCACGAGTTTTATTGTGAAAGGTCAACCAAACAGATTGTGGCTGCAGTCTTTCACACCACAAACCATGCTTCTAACCACTCTGTGAATATTGTTGCCGCATGCGATGCCTTTTTCTTTGAAGTGTCCGTTTGCTAAAACAAGAAGCTGAATGTAATCTGAAAAGCCATGCCGCTGTGTGCTTAACGTCACCCAGTGTCCTTATGTTGCCATGTTGTGTCCGTCTTCAGCCCTGCAGGATGTGTCTGTGATTTTAAAAGTTTTAATAAAGCACGATGTGAATGTCTTTGTGTCGTCTTGTTCAGAGTTCATCTCTGCAGCTCCTCCCCACCTCGTGTGACTTGCTTCAGCACTGACGGAGCGCCTGAGGTGTCCTGAATAACAAGTGCTCCTCTGTGAACACGTCCTATCGCCCTGCTGGAGAAATGTTTGATGTGTGCAACAATATGATGGAGCGTTGTGCAGTGTAAACAAGGTCACTTTGAGATGGTGGAATCTGAACAGGATGGCCCATATTTGAAGTTGAGTAACTTTTTTATTGGATTTGATCCACACAGAGGTTTGATGCATTTCTTCTCATCAGCTGCTCTGCAGGAGACTTTTGATCACTTTTGATCAACTGAAGAAAATCAGTGTTAGATTTTATTGTGGGAGAAATATTTGTTGAGGCTTGTAACTCAATAGAAATGATTTTTGTCATTTGAGAAAATTATTTCTCTGTTTGCTTCAACAACCCTGGAAACGTTTACTTTTCTTACAAGGAGGCAAACTTCTTGGGGCCGAGATGTGTAGAGGCAGGGCAGCTGGCTCAGGACTGGAAGGTCCCGGGTTTGATCCCTGGTCACTGCATACCTCATTGTGTCCCTGGGCAAGACACTTAACCCCGGTAGGACTGGCTGGCGCCTTGCATGGCAGCCTACCACTACCGGTGTATGAATGTGTGTATGAATGGGTGGAGGCTGGTGCTGTGAAGCGCTTTGGGGCCCCTCCTAGGGGGCTGGAAAGCGCTATATAAGTAAGCTCTATTTACCATTTGTCTTTTTTTTTTTTTAGTTACAGGGATCCGGAGTGACCTTTCTCTTGTGTTTTCAGATTTCATTTTATTTTTTTTCTTCTGATATTTTCACATTTTTTCCCTCGTTTTTTCCTGAAACATTATCAAGCTTGGGAGGAAAAAAGAATAATTCATTTAAAAAAAAAATCAGATCCATAAATATCACTTATGGGGCAAAAAAAAAAAGTACACAACAAAACACACACCCCCCAAAAAAAGCCTTGACTTGTTTGGAGCAAAACAGAATACTGTATGTGGTTTGAACCTGAGTTAGAAGTTTACACTCATGAGCATAAAGGTCGTATTAATTTAGTGTTTGATTTATTTGACATTCTTTGGCACAAACCAAACTGTCAAGCAAAATTCACGTTTTAAGTTTGTGAATTTAAGGTGAACTGAAAGAATTTAGTGATAGTCCATCTGCTTTGTGCAGTGCGTCAGTACCACAGCATGATGCTGCCACCACCGTGCCTGACAGCTGGAACAATGTTAGAAAATTGGACTCTCGTGATCATCTCTTCTGACCATAAAACTAAAGATTTTTGTCTTCCCCATGTGGGCAGCTGCAAATTTCAGTCAAGCTTGAAGGTGCAGGAGCTTTTCTTGGTCGGCCTCCTCTCAGATGGAATCCTGGTTTCAGTGGCCAGGGACGCTGGTGCTCCAGCAGTTTGCTGTTCTCTGTAGGCCTTGGTGGTTCATGAACATGAGGAAGTTTCATTTCCTTACATCTTCATTGAGTTTGATAGATCTTCTTGTTACTTTTATTTTTATTTTCTTAACTTTTTTTAATTCTGGCAAAGGAAAAGCACTAGTGGCTGCAGTCAGTCGTTATCACTAACGAGAAATTAAGCCTTTGTAGGACCTTCATAAAGATTTAAGGTGAAAGTATCTAAATATTGGAGCTTGTATTCATTTCTTAAAATTGTGTGGATTAGAGAAAATCCATATTAAATTCTAACTTGTGCACTATATTATTTTGTAGTTATGAAATTGTTTGTAGTACAGTATACTCATTCCTAGAAAAAAATTTATTTTTTATCAAAGTCCAAAATGTATTACATATATGCTCATGATGAGGCTACAACTTAGTGCAACAAACCTAAATGACTGAAAACTGAAAAACAGAAAAAGCATGTTTTTTTTTTCTGCAAGCATATAAACTTACAAGATTACCGGTATTAGGAACATTCTATAAATCTAAAACTATGCATTTAAATTGATTCAAAAGCAGTCATTTACTGAGGAATATTACACCATTTTACATATTTGTAATTAGTAGAAATGAAGAACTGAAGCATAGATTTGGGGGGGGGGGAAATAAAAACTGTTGTGCCGCAATAATTGTAAAACATTTCTGATAACTTTGAGAGTTTGGATCTTTTTATTCACTTGGTCATGATAAAAGCTTTTAACTTTTTTCAGAGCTGAATTTACAACAGACGATTCTGTCATAAAACCAAACAACAGATCATATTTTAAACAAAAACCACGCAAGATGACATGCATCTGAAATGTTTTATTCAAAATCCTCATCAGGTTAGTAGCATTATGATTTAAAGCAGTAACGTAAAAAAAAAAAATAAAAAAAAATCCTTTCCAATAAACAAGAAAACATCAGAACTGACCTTGACGGTGGGAACAACAAGCTGGAATGACAGATCTGACTAAGAAACAACATTTATCTTCCTGCTTTAAACTCTGCTTAATGAAGAAAAACTAACCAACATGGCCTCAGTTGTTTTACTCCCCATTGCTCTAATGTCTTTAAACATAAAATATTTTTAAAAAGTTGATCCCCTTTAAGGACAGCTGAGGATGGTGATAACTGAGGATGGTGATAACTGAGTGTTTCAGATTCAGATGAATGAAATTAAAAATTCTTCAGGTTATTAGAGTGAAGGCAGGATGAGTCCTGATGTAAAATAAAATAAAAAAAAAAAAAATGAGTCCAAAACCTTCCATCTAGCCAGAACATCCTCTGCATCCACAGTGAGTGCATTCGATGATCCTTCCCTGTAGAGGACAGACGTTCAAAGACTCATTAATAGTGTAGACTCGATCTGAAAAGGGTAATCCAGATTATTAAGTGAAAACTGATGAAGTCTGGTCAAACTTACAACTTCCAACTTGCTTTTAGGGACTCTGCAAATGCAGTTTGTTCCAAAGTTGGTGTCTCGTGTTTGAATGCATCGCAAGCAGCACAGGTTCTCGTAGCCCTGCTTCTTCCACTTGGCAATCAGGTTCTTGTCTGCGTAGCCTTCTTTTATACAGTAATCATATAATTCTAACAGGGAAAAAGTAACAGTGATAATAATGTTAAAGTGCTGATCTGACATTTATCTACAACAACTTGGCAGAACAAGTTTTGAGTACAAAAATTAAAAATATATGAAAATCGTTACATTCCGCGACTTAAAATTCCTTTGTTGATAAATAAGAACTGGAAATGTTCAAAAATAATGCTAATCATGTGCTAATTGCTGAATTTATGTAGAGTTCAGCTTCTTATGTCAAAGCTAAATGCTACTTAAATTTACAGAAATTAATATTTTCAAACTTTACACAGATCTAAAATTGAAATCTGATGAATGAAGCAACAATAGAAGAGTGGAAAGTTGTTCACCTACCTCTGCTTATGGCTCTTCGTTTGTAAAAGAGGTCGAAGATGTATCGACTGCGCTGATGATGAAGCCTGAAAATGGGCCAGAGAGACTCCACCTTTCGCTTTCCTTCATGAGGCTCCGTTTCAGCTGGACACAAAAAGAAATAGTAAAAACAGTGAGACAATGTTGTGATGTGCAGCCATACAGACAGTAATGTCGCAACAACAAACCAGTGGTACTGGGAGGGTGTGAATCTAAGAGCAAGACATTATCCACTGGGGTTCTGGTGAGATTTTTTTAGCCTGTTTACTTGAATTTGGTCAGTCATTAATTAAGTACAGTACTGTATTTTGACCTTCCTTTTCACATCAGTTGTTACAAGGAGGGAAAGCAAATATCTGAGGACGTATTAAATAATCATTAATCTATTTTTAAGAACATAGTGTATGAGAATACAATCGTGTCTAAACAACACTAAACAATTTCAACCCTCGTCTTCTTTCACTAGGATCAGTCGTGCTATTTGGGTATTAGAAAAAATCGATACATTGATGAACGATTTCCATTCCTAAGCATAGCACGTACAAACGTTCGGATAAAAAAAAAAAACAGACCTACCTTCTCTCATTTTCTGATCCAACTCGTCCAAAGTGGGCTCAATGAGTTCCCATCCGTCAGGAGGCGGTTTTCGGCTCCTCTTTACTTTTGGCATTTTGTCTGTTTTGTAGAAAAATTCAACAAAAGCTTCTGGTGTTTTTGAGCCTGTCGAGAGAGCCTGAGCCACTTTCCGTCGAGTGCGTTTGACGTCATCACGTTGGGGGCCTAAATTGTAATCTGTAGTCCTTTCTAAAAACGTCACCGTGTAAATTTAACGTTTTCCATGTGTATTTATAACTTGTATGTACTGTCTTCGATTGGTATAATAGCTAAGTTTATACGAAAATGTGTTTAATTTGAAATAACTGCATTTTTAATGAAGTGAATCCTTTTTTGTCGTTCTTGGCGTGTTGCATCACTTTAGCACATTTGCACATTGCCTAAAAATAAAAATCTATTTATGTGTAACTTTTGCGTAATAACTACTAATTATAGTTTGTTTTACTGTTAATTTTATAAAAACATTTTATATTTGGATTATCTTTGTAAATAGTATCCGTAAAATGTTCAGAAATATCGAACGAAACATTTTTCAACAGGCAAAATCTTTGAACCACTAAGAGAAACCGCAGTTCTTCGCGTCTGTTTAGCCAGCTGTCAGTTTGTGCTGGTGCCTTAACATTTATGTTTCCCCTCAGTATTTACCTATTTCAGGACTTTTAACAAAAGCTTCGACAGTCAAAATGCCAAAAGGGGGTAAGTCTAATCGTAAAATTTCTTGTAATTGCGTTATACTCGTTTTTTGCCTCTTTTTGTCCACCAACAACCTCCCGGCTCTTTCGGCTTATCGCCCGTTAACTTGTTGTGTAAAACTACGCTTCACTTGTGTTGAAAACAACAAACCATCGCTAAATCGGTGCGTGTTTCTGAACTGAACAATGTCGTGTCTCGGCCGTCTGTCCGCTGTTCACCACCCGTCTTGAACAAAGTGTATTCAGACTTGCGGGTGTGACGTCATATGTCATCTTGTTTCAGGTAGAAAAGGTGGCCACAAGGGTCGCATGCGCACGTACACTAGTCCAGAAGAGATAGATGCTCAGATGAAGGAGGAAAAAGAGAGAAAAAAGGTGAGTGATGAGGTGAATACTCAGTTTCTGCAGTCAGGATCCACACCAGTAGAGCAAACACTTTTTCCCTTCAGAGTAATAATTGATGAGCAAGTAAATAAATACCTGGACAGGTAAGATTGCTTCATTTAGATAAAAACAGCACTGCTTGTAGCAACTGAAAATTAGATATGATAAATTAAATCAACTGCTCTGCCTTTCGGTGTTTTGGTGGTTTCTTCTCCAAGTTAGTATTTTTGTTGCTCCTGTTTGATGAGTTTGTTGTCTCATAAATATCACCTGTCTGCCTTGGTGTTGTGTGATAGCATGAACAAGAAGCAGGAGAGGATGAAGGAGCAGCTCCGAAAGACGAGGCAGAAGAGAAACTACCAGGATCCGACTCAGAGGATAGCGATGATGAAGATTCTCAGGTATCAGTGTACGGTTTTCACCACTCCTGTGTTCACCTACCATCCCTTAATAGTTTAGTATTTGTTGTGCATATGTAAATACTTCAGTAAATTTGTTGGTCATTTTCTATCTTACGTTTGCAGAGGAAGAGAACAGGTGTAGAGGGCTTGATAGAAATTGAGAACCCCAACAGAGTGGCCCAGAAGTCCAAGAAGGTGACGCAGATCGAACTGGAGGAGCCTCGACAGTTATCAAGAAGAGAGAGGTGTGTGTTTCCAGTCTGTCCCTTTATAGTCTGGGTTAGATTATTTAAACACACTGCTTTAATTAGAACATAAAAAACTGAGCCAGTGTATATTTTAACCTGTTTTAAGTTGAAGCAGAGCAGTTTAAAATCTGAGAAAGGCTTAAAGGCTCAAAATGTTGATAGTTGCAGTAAAAGCACACTAACCAGGATAACTGACGATGATTTATTTTTTGACTGTAAAGCTGCAGAACTGAAAGTTAGATGTTGTCTTGAACATTGAAATGTTATAATTTAAGTTTTATAGCCACGTGACTCATTTCCCTGAACAGAGAAGAGATTGAGAAGCAGAAAGCAAAGGAACGCTACATGAAGATGCATTTGGCAGGGAAGACAGACCAGGCCAAAGCCGACCTCGCCCGCCTCGCTATCATCAGGAAACAGAGGGAGGAGGCAGCAAAAAAGAAAGAAGAGGAAAAAAAAGGTGTGTAGACTGGGACAATGGTGCATTTTTTTTTAATGGCTACAATAATCAAAAAGAGACTTTAATGACTATCACACAGTAAATATTCATATTTTAAGCCACCAAAACAAAATCTATATGACGGAAAAGAAAAGCCACAATGTGTGTTTTAGAAAACATCAAATATCCATGAAGTTTTGACGCTTGGGATATTCAGTAGTATTCCTTTAAATTATTGCCCAGAGCATCTAGCAGAGTCAAAGTTGTATCATTTCTTTAATGAAAGTAATCTGGGCTTATAGTTATCAAAAATCTCTGAATCTGTCAAGTGTTTCTTGAAAATTCAAACCTTTCCAGCTCGTTGAAGAAGTGAAAGTAATTTCATGAAGCTTTCTGCAACACCACCATTCATGCGTTCAGATTTACCATGAACTGCAGCATCTTCACTTTCACTTTTAGATTCTTAAGTTTCATTTAAACCCACAGTTTCCAAACTTCAACATTCAGATTCACAAAATAAAAGCATCAGACTCGCAGCCTCAACTGTTGGGCATTAAAGTACACAAGAAACCAGTTAAATCATGTAGTGACAATACAAACAGCCTTATAAACTAGTATGCTACCGTAGTTGTATTAATTTGTAATGACTGTTTTTGTCTTTTGTTAAATTTGGAGTAAAATTTATAATTAGCAATAATTTTTATATTTTAGTTGATTTCTTAAGACCCCTTCTTGTTGGGGTCCTGCCCCAGCTTCGGAGAACTACGGATTTAAACATAATTCTGGTCCTCAGGTCATTATATCAATATATTTATCATAAAATCAGAAAAATCAGACATAGCGAAGATATAAAATACAGTCCAAGCACAAGTCGCCAAGCTTTACAGATATAAGTGAGGAAAAATATAGTTTAAATGGTTGATGTCATCTGATTTATGTTTGGTTTACAAACCGGATTCCAAAAGAGTTTGGGCACTAAACAAATTATGAATAAAAACTGAATGCAATGATGTGGAGATGGCAAATGTCAATATTTTATTAGTAATAGAACACAGATGACAGATCAAAAGTTTAAAGGTCCACTGACATGATGTTTGAACTTTGCATAAAATGGCACAACATATATATCTTGTATCATTGAACTAT
>JARVGV010000412.1:9127896-9142008 GCA_031762435.1 Hypsolebias longignatus | reverse complement strand
CCGGGGGGGGGGGGGGGGGGGGGGGGGTGTTAACTGTGGAGCTTCTCACCCTCCTCTCCAGTCTTCACAAGGTGACATCATGACCTGTGCTGGAACTAGGTGGTGCAGAAGTTTTTCCCTCCATGTGGCGACAAAATCTGGGCCACCTTCACCTTCAGTCTAACAGATCTTTACATAACTTTACATAAGGTACTATCTATGGAGGAGCACTGAACAGTAAATATCTTACTAGTTGTAGATAATCCTGTGAACGACCTCCATTTGTAGATTTAGAGTTCTGACTAGGTGAAGACCACTGTGGTCTTAATATGAAGTTTTATCAACCTTTACACTGCAAATTATAAATTACAAGTTTATAAAAACCAAACACAAGTGAGGACGACAGCAGAAAGACGTCCCCACATGAGGACAGTGTCCTCAGAGGGTAAGTTAGTCATTTAATAAGGACAAGGCTTTATAGAAAACTATAAAATTTGGTATCAAGTGGGCACAAAAACGTTCGTCTGCAAATCTAACGTGAACTGTGAAACAAAAGGACGAGCAGCGAGACTGGAAGGAGAGAGAGGTACTTTGTTTATTTGTTTATTTATTGACACAACAGAGCTGGAGGACAAACAAGTCTAAAATTCAGAGTTCCTGCCTGAATGAAAACCTTTCAAGCCGTCGTGATGTGTGCACGTTTGAACGCACCCCCACCTCAGATACCTGTCTCCTGGGAAACTGCTAGGAAGAGCACTTCAGTGGACGTGCACGTGCACACACACTCTCCAGCCTTGTGTGTTTAAAATGCAATGAAGTGTCAGCCAATTGAATTTCTCTCTTCATGGGATGTTGTCCAATCAGAGCACGGCACGCTGACACACCCACAGGAGTGTGTGTGTGTGTCAGGCTCTGATGTTCTGCTGACGCTGGACCTTTGGGAGAAACCGAGGAGTCTGAAGCCCTGACTGCTGCTGTCTCTGTGAAACAGGAACACACCTTTAATTCAGATCAGCAAAGATTTAATTACACACACACACACATGCACGCTGAGGGCGGTCATGAATGATCAGCAGTGGTGAGATGTCTCATGTTAAATTCAGCAGCTCAGAAGAAGAAGCTGAACTTTCCTCCATTTTACCACAAGCAGCAGATTCATGACAGAGCTGCCAAGATGGAGGCCTGACGTCCACAGCAGAGTAAAGGAGCAGTCTGCACAACATGAAACAGCGCCGAGGCCTCCTCCTCAAACTGAAACTTCAGCAGCGTGTTAGGAGTGAAATCAGAAAACCAGCTCCGTCTTCAAAATCCAACATGGCTTCCCTGCTCATGAAGTGTGGTCCCATCAGGTGCACATGCAGTTCTGTACGCCCCGTCCACACCTGCATCAACATCCACCCATCCATGATCTTTACAGACCTCTCCTTACAGGGTCCACCTTCTGTAGTCATTGTCCAGAGGCAGTGGACACCTTGGACAGTCCCTCACATGGACAATTTAAAGCTATTAACCTGGTGCACATGAGAACATGCAGTAACCACTGCTCCACATTTATGGAAATAAACATGTTTGGTTTATGTAGTATCAAACTTGATGTACAAACAAACAACATACTACAGAAAAATTAAAATATTAAACTCACCGTTGAGTTAGCATTAGCTTCCACGACCTCCTCAGAGATTTTTTCCTTCAAAATCAGCACAACAAGTGTAACATCAAGTGACTAAAAGACATCCGTTGCTAATGTCTGTGACCTGAAGTAACCCTGCCTTTTTTACAATGAATTTTTAGACACTGAATCTCAGACAGTGAAAGTATTGTTTGAATTTTGAAAGGATTAGTTATTTTTATGTGCCAATTTTCTTTACACTGAAGAGTTAAAGTGCAAAACAGCTACTGAAAATGTGATCTCTTTGAACTAAGTGTGAATTTTAGCTTGAAGTGAAAATAAATGAAATTTCAAACAATTTTTTAGGTTAAAAATGTATTCTGAATATATTTTAACACTGAAAAATTAAATACAAACATTAAAATTTCAGTGGCATTTTTAATTCAAATCCTAGCGACACATTTACTTCCATAGGCGTTCATCATGCGCTGCTTGTTTGCAAGTGGACAGCTGAGTAACCCTGCAGATTAAATCGTTTTAAATCTTCCACTTGCTGTTAGAACTAAATCTGGAGCGAGTTGGCCTCAGACCCACTTTTCATAAAATCCAAGATGGCGGCCACGCTGCTGTCAGCTGTTCATGGAAAACTGAACCGTGGCAGATGTGAAGGAGACCTCACAGCTTTATCAAAATCCATGAACTTGTATCTTAACCTCACTACACATTCAAGTCTCTCATTCATGAAATGGTCCGTTACTGCCACAAGTTTTAAAATATTTGACTTGATTTAACTACGAAGTCCAAAAAACTATATTTTGATGCAAAGACAAGGAAATTTAAACGGTTCCATTTTAATTCTGCTTAAAAAATGACTTCTACAAGTGGCCATCTTGAAAAATGGCTGCCACGTTGTAACCATGTGGATATCATGTTTTTTTGGGGGGGTCGACATCGAGTTGTTTCAGATTATGTGTCAAAGTCTCTGCTTGTAAAACCAAGTCTCATCTGCATAAAGAAGCATTCACACCTGGAATGGGACAGATACTTTATTCTCCAAACACTTGTGTAAACATTTGTTATTCTTATAGTCACTCGTTCCTGTTTCATGTAAAAGCTAACGTTAGCACGGCAGCTGCTGCAGGAAGTTACAAAGTTTAAAGTTTAAAACTCCGATGACTGATTCGAGGTTGTTTATGATCACGCCTGGATTGGACCTGAATGAGTTTTAGATTAGAAACACACGACAAAAAGGTACAGTTCCATCTGTTTATTGATTAACTATAAAATATTGACTTACTAAAACAATTCCAAAGAAACACTGACAAACGTGGTTGCTGTCTGTAAAAAAAAAGTTCTTACACATATAGTATAGGGTGACAGAATATATCTAGTTTCAGATTTCTCTCTAAAATGTACTTTTTTTTGCATTTTTTACAAGATTAGACATGTGTACAAAGTATACTCTGATAGCTTTCTTCCCTCAGCAGCGAAGGATCATTTACAAAACGTAGATGGTTCTTTTATTTTCAAAATAATCTTTTTCTCTGTAACAGGACGATAACGATACTGAAGGAACAGCAGACGAAGAACCAGCCTCCAGTCCACCTCTCTCTCTCTCTCTCTCTCATTCTCTCTTTTGCTCGCTCTCCCATTCCTCTCTTTCTAGCAGCTAGCTCCCTGTGCCCATCAGCAGGATTGCTTGAGGCATGGACGATTGTTCAGAAAGGGGGGTGGGGGGGGTGGTAGCTAATATACATAAAGAAATCACAGCAAAAAATACATTTTAAAAGGCATGCAGCAACATTTGAAATGGCGATAAAATTAACTTTTACAAAGGCTCTTAAAATATAAAAAACAAAGACGTAGTGGGATAAAAGTGTGTCGGACCCTGTTCGAAGGCTTTGGGTGGGGGCAAAATAAGAAATGGAAAGGCAACACCACATAAAGGGTTTAAAGGTGTGTAGGGTGTGTGTGTGTGTCGTCACTCAGACTGTACACAGAAAAAAGTGCTTCAGCAGCTCGAGGGGTAAACATTCATAACGGGCGCTTGAACCTGTTCACTCTGAAAAACTTCAGCACAACCAGCGCTTCCAAACGGCCGTCCGTGTGGACGGTCGTCCATGAGGACAGTCGTCCATGAGGACAGTCGTTCATGAGGACAGTCGTCCGTGTGGACAGTCGTTCATGAGGACAGTCGTCCATGAGGACAGTCGTTCATGAGGACAGTCGTTCATGAGGACAGTCGTTCATGAGGACTGTCGTCCGTGTGGACAGCCGCTCAAAACATCGGACTCTGACATGAGAGCAGCAGCGTAGTTCAGATCTTTTAAAGCCAGCTCTGTTGAAAAGATTATTAACAATTAATATCTTACCTGTTGCAGAAAGCTATTTGAGTTCGTGCTGGACAAACAAGTTTTAGTTTTGTCCAGATCGATGAGCTAAGGGCTAGTCAGAGAGGGGCCTAGCCTGAAGTGAATCAAGGACTTTCAACAACTCTGGTCTGAAAACGTTTAGAGCAGTTCCTGCAAACGTTCTTTAAGTTTAATGACGTCAGTTTTACATCACACCATCATTTCCATTGAATTCTGTGGGTTTTTGTGAGCACAAAAGGCAACGGCAGCAGTTAGCTGTAGCACCTCCTGCCTGAATATCATGGTTCCACCAGATTAACCACACCAAGTAAATTAGAGTGATATAGAATAAAATAAAATAAAAAATATGTATAGTAAATATATATGTATAGTAATTTCTTTTTGTTTTTATGAACAGTGTGGCAGAACTCAACAACCACGACTTGAATTGATGAACGTCAACAAAATCAAAGATCCTCGGGTGAACAGAAGAAATTTTCACTTTGGTCAAAAAACACTGCAGCTTGACGAAAGTGAAAATAAACATATGTTGCCCTTTGTTTATTTGTTGCCATCGCTATAAACATTTTGAAACTGGAGTTGCTTTAGGACTCAATAATTTAATTTGGATATTTTCTGTAATAAGACTAGACTTTAGCTCATCACTCTGAACAATATTAAACTTGTTCTCCAAACTGAGCTTGTTCAAATGAACCATCTACAACAGGTAAGATATTTACTGTTCAAAACGTTTCCATAAACCCCACTTCAAAGTATAGGAACTATCATTTTTAAGGGGAAATGTTGGGAAATAGAGGATTTCAGTAAGTAAAAGTATAGCACATAGAGTCTCTGTACCTGGTTTCAACAACTTTAAATACTAACAGATTAGCAGCACAATATTAACCGTTACTGAGTAGCTATAACATCTGGACTACAGATTTAATCTCAACAAAATGACATGCCTCGTTGTTTTAAAAAGAAAACACCAGATTAGCTCTTCCTCTCAACGTCATCTATCCATCTCAAAATAATAATAATTAAAAAAAGGGATTATGATCAAGCAAATGTAGTAAACACCAGAAGGTCTCCAAGAGAGTAGAAAATATTAAACCTATTGAATATCAACAAGAAAGTCTTCAATCTCTGCAGCGAGGCAGAAAAGAAAGAGGAACGCAGCCAGCGGTGATATTTACACTGATACGTGTGATAAATAGACAGATGTTCCTCTGCAGCTTCAGCTCATGAAGGACGCTGGAGGAGAGCAACAAAAAAAGATTTGGCAAACCATCCTAAGGCCTGGAAACGTAAGGCAGAGCACTCACAGTCCTGAGCACGACATTCAACAGTCACTTCAAATAAAAGATGCGTTCAACGAGGCACGCGGGAAAAAACGAGAGCCACAAACAGGCGGACGGGCGGTCACGTGACACGTGGCTGCAGCTGAGGGTTAGTGGGGTGTAAGTACTCCAGGACTCCCAGGCACAGAGCCTCCTCGTCTAAACCACGCCACGCCATTAAAACGTAACGTCCACGAAGCAGCCGAGGTGACGCGAAGTGAAGAAAATGCAGCGAACAAACACGGGATGTTTGCGGGGGGTGAACGCCGCAGAGACAAACGAAGGCCAGCGTGTGGGAAAAACGAGTGTGCACGTGAGTTATGCTGAACTAATGGGAGCAACAGCTGCATGGTGGGAACCAGCAGCGCGACCTTGATGCCTCCTGGACCGACCGCAGTGTTTACAACCCTCGCTGGGATTCCTACGCCGCCCTCACTTCGGCTCCCAGTCAGGGGCCTCTAGCTTTAAAAAAATAAATGCAGCACCCTGCGTTTCCCAGGATGCTCCTCCACGGCCTCGCCAAGGCAGCGGCGGACAAAAGTGGTGAAACGTTTAGATCCACAAACTGCAGCTGGTTTTCACTCATCGTGTGTTTCCACTACAAAAGCTGAGAGGTGCTGACGCGAGCAGAACCTCCGCCTTGTGACGCCTGAGTCATCGTGTAGTTTTATTGTTATTATTATTAAAACAGGGACGTGCAGTCCGAGTTAGGATTGTCGGGGTGGGGAGGGTAGAAGAAGTGTCTTTAAGTGCTTTGCGCTGTGATTCTCTCTCTCTTCCTGTGCGTCCTGCTGTTCTGTACATACACGTATACACGACTGGAACGTGACTGGAACATCACCACGGCAACGGCACGACATCACACCGGCTTTTTGTTCGTGTCCGCCCTGGTAGAGAGCGGACGCGGCGTCTACCATCATTCACAGTTCGTTAAAGCTTCTCCATGTTAAACCTCTTCCAAACTAAACTTACAGACGTAAAATCTATAACATGAAAATAAAAACACTCGCATGTTCCTCTAGATAACCGTGTCTTACATGGAGGTGAGTATTTACACTGTGTGCACGTGTGAGCATACATACTGCTTGTGTCTGGGTGTATTTACATGTGAAACGAGCAGTGAAGTGTGTGTGTGTGTGTGTGTGTGTGTGCAAACGCTTCAGGAGACGATTTGATAATACTGTCTCTGTAGCGTCTCCTGCCTCCTTGAAGCCGCCGAGTCGTTCAGTCCACGGACAAACGCTCGGAGAGTGAAAAGCAGTGTTGGAGCGCAGGTTGGGCCGGTCTCCAGGTGAGGTCACGGTTTGGTTTCAGTAGCTCGTCTAGCAGATGACCGGGACTCCGTCCGTGTTGAAGATCATGCCGGTCGTGGGCTCGTAGGTGCCGGCCAGGTAGTAGAGGTCCTCGCTGTCAGCGTAGCGGCGGGTGTGGATCATCTGCTCGTACTCCTCAACACTCACCACGAGACACTTGTGGCTGATGGTCTGCACGTCGTTCTCGTCGTTGTGAGACGACTGGTAGAGGGCGCGCTAAAAACACCAACAGACATCTCAATCAGGAAGGTGCTTCATGCAGGACGACACACGAACAGCTGACAACAAAGGAGTAAAACAACAAACAGATGAACGTCTTCAAAGGAGTTCTGAGGGATTAGTTCTAGTTCGTGAGTGTTTTTCTGGACTGGAACTGAAAACCTTCATGTTCTTGGTGCAGGATATTCAAGAAGGTAGTTTTTTTTTTTAATTCTGCCTGAGGCGGCGCAGACGGGAGATCCTGGCAGTGGAGGGTGCGATTTTATCCACCATCAGGTGCATGGGCGGAGCCAGGGGGTGGCCAATGGTGGTCTTGGCTACCATACATTGATCTTCAACCACCCCATTCATTTAAGGGACTTTTAAACATAATAAAAAATAGAAAGCATATTTCCTCAAGTGATAGGAGTGGTCAGTTTACCTATAAATATGGTGCCGGCCATCTTGGATTTTGAAGCGACAACCCAGTTTTCTAAAGCAGGGGCGCCCAAACATTTCCCCTGAGGGGGCCAAATTTAAAATCTATCAGAAGGCTGGGGCCAAACGCAGTCATACATGAATCTAAAAAAAAAAACTAAGTCTGGTCCTTTGAAGCCAACGTGCATCATGGATCGGAAAAATCTGAGTCATAAATTATGCTGGTACCGGAGGCCGATACCGATACCGGATCGGCCTCATCCCTATTTTTGAGAGAAACTACTTTTAAATTGTTTCATGTTAAAAGATACGACCGATTAAAAAAAGAGCCTTTAAATTCAGTTCAGAGGAGAAAAATCTGAGGATGTGAGAGAAAAGACCTTCAGCAGTGTGAGATGTACTGAAGACACAAATGTTAACATTTTAAACATTTTACAAAGTGAGTGGAGGTCAAGGAGTCTGTCTGCAAATAACGTTGGGAGGTTTAGTTCGGCCATAAGTTAGTGACGGTATCATCCTGTTAGTTGAACATTCTCTTTAGTGCTTAATGAGATTATTAGATCTAACAGAAGACAAAAACAAAGAATCACTTTACTTCTATAACTACGGTGATGCTGGTACAAGTTCTTCTTTATGTAATAAGCAGAGTCTGATGTTAAAAGAGAGTCCTTGAAGAACTTAATGAGCTGCTGCAGGAAACATGAACCCAAAAAAAGAGCTGTCAGCCGAAACAATAAAAAGGACAATAAAAGAGCACATTTAGAGTGTAGTCTGTAACCTTCAGAGCAAGTGCACAACAAGACGGGAAGGTAGAGAAACAGAAGCAGAAAGGCAGAAAAAAGAAAATGTCAAAGTGACAAAAGAGGAAACTGATGGAAATGTGCCTCGAAAACAGAAAACGCACCAAAGAAGGCATGAAAACACATCCAAGTCAGAGTTTGAGCCACAGAACAACAAGCATTAAAGGGTTAACAGAAACAAACTCTTGACCAGTAAAATGTTTGGATCACACTCTGAACAATCTGGTGGTTTCAGGTAAACACTGAGGAGAGAAAAGTTCACAGCAAAAGCCAGGAAGTTGGACGAGCGAAGCTCCGAGAGCTCTATCGGTTCATTCTCACCTCTATAAAGTCCTTCCTCTGGATGGACGAGTGCAGAGCAGCTGGCAAAGACTGACCGCACATCTGGTCCCAGTTCTGGGGAGACAACGAGCTCAAATTATCACAACGGTTTTTAAAATCAACACTTTTGACTGAATGTGTGTTTCAAACACTGTAACTAGGGATGCACGATATTATCGGCATGGTAACGGCCGATATCAGCGATAAAGTTAAATATTGGACATCGGCCATTCCATCAAAATAACTCACCGATAGAAAAGACGTTGTTTTTGTGTGACAACCCAGTGACAAAGATGCTGCAGTGGCAGCACGTGTTGACGTCACGTGCACCTACCTGATCTGATCACAGCGGAGAGGAAAATTCAAAATGTCGGCCGTGTGGAAGTTTTATTTTTTGGTGAGGACGTCAGATTCCACAGATTTATGGACTATGTTGAGCCTCGCTACATCGTCCCCAGTCTGATGTTTTTTGGACGTAACGTTACCCGAGTTACCAGCCGTCATTTCCAACATCACTGAGAAGCTAAAGACCGATAGCACGACTTGTTGGGTGAGTTTTACCTCAGATATTTGGACGTCGTGTTAGTATAATTAGTCTTACGACACAATGGATAAACAAAAACTTTAAAGAGACTGTCCTTCATGCACAGGAGTGCAGAGGATCCTACACTGCAGCTGGAACCTGGAACAAGCCTCCACAAGTGAAACAGCATCGCAGGTGACTAATGCTAATAAATAACATTTAACACTTTTCAGTTAATATAAGTCAAAGCTCTATAATATGACTGTTACTGAATATATGTCACCAGCTCTTACAGCTGTTGCACAACTTTTGTAGCAAATAAGCCTAATAAGAGAGAGGGCTATGTTCTGACAAAGAAACATATATAGAACATCGGTACCGGCATCAGTTATCGGCCAAATAAGTTTTAACATATCGGCATATCGGATATTGGCCAAAAATCCAATATCGTGCATCCCTAGTTTTTAGAACTGGACATGTTTTCTGTCAGAGAAGAACTTAAATGCAGGTGTCAGGATATAGCTCAGGTGCTCTTGAGACAGGATGGAGATGCCTGAAAAAAAAAACAAATTGAGAAGGGTCTGAGACGCGCGTGTTGACTCTGCAATTACTTTGGGAGATAATTTGTTGCACAAATTTTTGGAACATGTTCAAAGTTCAAGCAACAACACTGCAACAATTAGCCACTCACAGGAGGAAACTAAGAACCCCTGCAAACGTCGCAAGAGATCCTGGAAACTCTCTCCTCATTGCTGTTCACCAACGTTATCAGAGTAAGCAAACTGCAAATAATAACAGCAAAAGGTCGTACACGTAGTTTCCCGTGTATCTACAGTAGCTTCAAGTCAGCCAGTTGAGCCAGAAACTGCAGCAGGAGACACCGGTGCTGCATCGGATCAATGGCTTGACCCATTAAGCCACACCACTTCCAGTACCTCATCTAATAAGAGCCAATCTTTGGGAACACCCTAGCTGACCCATGCTACTGGGGACAATTACAAGAGAGTGGTCTTTCAGGACCAACGCCCGCTTGACCCGGTAGAGTAAAGACGTGCAGGAGATCCACATGATTTAAACTCCTCCCTAAGACGCACTGACAAGGTTACAGGGTCATTGCAGACATTAACAGGTCAGTGTGTGGCCCACTTGGGAACAATTACTCCCAGTCACAGCTAAGTGGACACTTGATTGAACACGACAGAGCCAGGACACACTTCCCACAGATAACAATCCCCAAAGCCATTTAGGATAAAAAGCCCTTGAGATACAGCCTTTATGGGCAAAATTCATCTTCCCTTTTCCCTTTTAAAAGAATGTGCGAGTGTGACAGAGAGCCATTCTTAGGAAGAGATGAGTTTCTCAAAGCATCACCGTTTTCTCTTATGACAGAAACAATTACAAGGTGACTGGGAGAGAAGGCTAAACAACGCGATGAGCTTTTAAGATTTCATTCTTCATTAATAAAAACAATTATCTCACGCTTCCACCAAATGCATCTTCACCAGCAGCAATAGTAGCTCCAACATGGAGGATTTGAACCTGATGGCGGTGCAGGTCCTCGTAAATAACTCATCTCTGATTAACGGAGTGGATGCTGTAATTTTTTTAATGGCGCTCAGCCTTTGACCAACAGACAGTTTGACCCTTTTCCCACCACAGTGACTAAAAACGTTGCTCAGACATCTGGTGTCATGCATCAATGCAGTAACAAAAACAAATAGTTAGTATGTTTCATCATAATGTGTGGGTTTGGTGTGCACTATAGAGGAGAACTAAACAGATGGTTTTGTTTTATTTATTTATTTATTTATTTTCGGGTAGCTACTGCAGATAAAATATCAACTTTTCATAACGGTCACTCTTGTCCCACAGTTTCTTCATAAACAAATAGGGCTTATCGATTCACAAACACGCTCCCCTTGCATTTGCATAAGCTCTGTGCTGTTTGCAGCATTGTTTCCGTTTATTTTGTTTGTTTATTTGTGTGCATTATGAAATCCGTTCCACATCGTCCCACTCTGATCTGCTGTGGTGGCTGACGTAGCAGCTGTTGGTTGTTAGTGGCTGGAGTTGACAGCAGTTCTCCAGAAAACAGTGTGCCTAAACACAGCTGCAGAGGAGACGGGAGGAGAGATTGCGCCTCCTTTTTCTTTTTTCTTTTTTTTAATAAAAAGATAAACAAATCAGTCTGCTGGCTAACTGATAGCACTCCAGAAGCACTGTTCATTACTGTTCTGTGGCCATTTTCTGAGGGAGCAGGAAGTTCACCATCAGCTGCAATAAAAAGAAATTCAATTGTCCTCCAATTCATTTGGAAACCCTGACTTTTAACCATAGCAAAAGGCTCAGCACAGTTAGTGGATGTGAAGGTCAAACGCAACAGGCTGTCCCACTAATTGTTGTAGCAGCTACCTTTAATCCCCAGGGTTGTTTTGTCACCAAGTGGGCATCATGCGAATACCCTCTGGGTACCATTTATTTAAAGCTGGCAACATGAAAGGCAATAAGAAGAGAATTGGCTGCATCATTTACTTAACGTGGTTTACTGCTGTGCACGTCAAAAAGCCCATGACTAAATGATTTATGTTTCCGGATGCTTGTTATTCCGCCAACTAAAGTTGTACAAAAAAACTCAAGAGCTGCGGCGCTACCAAGATGTTAACCACACAAAACCACATACAACATATTTACAGCCCTTAATCCGTTTACACCAAAGAAATCTCCCGGTGTGTTACACACAGCACAAAATCCACAAACAGACAATAAACACGTTGTAATTAGAATGCCAACTCTTTAATTACGGGTGTCATTTGGGGATGGTCGAGCTCACTAATTGTCAGAGTGATGTTAAACGACTGGGGGAGACTGGAAGGAGATTGGGCCTCGGGCTCTATAAGAACCATATTCCCCAGTCTCTGAGCGTGTTAGAAAGGCAGAAAATTCAATTGGCACAGTTCCAAAAAGAGTAGTCCAAACAGCTTTAATCAGCAGGGAACAACTCCATGCAAATCATTTACATAGAGCAAAAAAAAAAAAAAAAAAAAAAAAACCTTAAAAACATCTGAGGTTTGACTCTTTGACTATAAATACAGGAAAACTTGGTTACTTCCTGTAACCTCACTGCCAAAGACAAGGTTGGCTTTGGTTTCCTCTGACCAAATCATACTCTATAAGAAAGTACAAAGCAGAGGTGGAGTTTACATCCATCTCACTCTACCAGTCACTGTGTTATAGCGCTGAAGAATGACCACACACGTGTTTGATTGGTGCCATGTCTGACAGGAAAACAGGAGCAGACAGGTAGACTTCATAAGCAGGCAGAGCCTTCGAGACTCTGACAGGGCTCACAAAGCACAAGTCCAAAAAAAAACAGAACTTGTACTTAACTTTTGCTTCACGAAACACTGGATCCAGTATAAACTTTGACTTCCCAACACTTTATAACAGACTGCTTTTTAAAATATTGACTGGGAATTTTAAATGTTAAAACATTTTTAACATTTAAGGATTTAGGTACTTGATTCGACTAACATTGAAATTGTGTTATGTTGAACTTTGAAATGACTTTTTATGATTTTTACATTCAAGCTATGTTAAAGTGTGCACCTGCTCTGAACTTGTCTTCTTTTAAATAACGTTTCCTATTAAAGTTATGAAACTTATTGAATTTATTTATTGGTGGAGAAAAAACACATTCTGACAATGACACAACCAACCACTGCAGACCACGAGCCTCAAACAGAAACATGTTTTTAAAATTGGGATGGACTCAAGGGCAGCACGGTGGATCAGTTGGTAGAGCTGCTGTCTCTCAGTGAGAAGGTTGCCAATTCAAATCCCAGCATGGGACCTTTCTGGGCAAAGTTTGTATGTTCTCCCTGCACACATGGATTTTCTCCAGGTACTCCAGTTTCCTCCCACAGACCAAAAACATGCATGTTAGACTGACTGGTAACTCTAAATTGTCTCTAGATGAGAGAGAGAGTGACTAGTTGTTTGTCTCTATGTGTCCCTGTGATGGACTGGAGACATGTCCAGCGTGTCCCCCGCCTCTCACACAGTGACTGCTGGACTTGGGCACTAGTGACCTCTGTGACCTGAAAAGTAAGAAGCAGTAAACATAATGGATGGATGGAATACTGTATTAACAAATACACCCTGGATGTGATTGTAGCAAGAAGTCAGTTGTTTCTTCAGTCCCAGAAACATTTAGTGAACAAACATTTTGGTGAGATGATGCATATTCGTGATGTTCTTTCAGTAATGGAGTCCTCCTGGGTCTTCTTCCATGAAGCTCGTTATTATTCAAAATACACTCAGATGTGATCAGAAAGTAATAGACCTGGTTCTGAAGTTCCACTTGAATGGTTTTGGACAGAACATTTACTTGTATTCGTTTACCACCTCATCTGTGGGAACAGCCTGAGGTTGCAGTTCTTCTTGCATCCTGGGACGTTTGCTACAGTTCCATGAACCTTATCATTTTAACCGTGTAGTCATTGTTCTGAGCACCTCAGAACACTCTCACCTCACTTGTTACTCCATGTTCAGTGACGTGCACAGCTTCTTATTCTTCCTTCAGCTTCTTCAGGAGTCACTACAGTGAACTACCTCTCATGAAGACTTGGTGGTTGTTTTTACACCAGATGTCCTTCCTGACTCAACCACAGACCACTGAGCTACCACAGCCCTCTCTGTGGAGCAGAGAGCTGCTATCTAGGGCAGCTGGGGGAGCAGATGGTGAGGGTCAAGGGCCTTGCTCAAGGGCCCAGAGTGGGGTAAATTTCCACCCACATTTGATGTTGTTGACTGGGGCAGTTGAACGGGCGACCTTCTGATCACAGGCTTGCCTTCTCTAACCTCTGTGCCATCCTATCATATCATAATGATACCAAACTAACCAGTGGCTCATTTATTCCCTTAAACAGGTTGACAAAACAATTGAATGTAACTAAGTAAAGTCAATTAGTTTGAAACTTGATGCAAAGATCAAAGGTTGTGTGTACACAATCTCGTTCCACCACATGGACCACATGCACTGCCTTTGTTTATCATAGCAAAACAGTTCAGTTTGACCATTTGGTCACTAACTCTGATGTTAGCACTCATGTTGTGAATTTCCAAAAGCAGAATGGGAGGCAGAGCCTTCAGTTATCAATTCAATTCAGTTTATTTATAAAGCACCAAATCACAACAAAGTTGTCTCAGGGCACTTTACAGGAACATTCACATACATAGAA
>JARVGV010000412.1:9072894-9084271 GCA_031762435.1 Hypsolebias longignatus | reverse complement strand
ACAAATTTACCCCCCCCCCCCCCCCCCCCATGGAACAGAGCAGGGAGAGCATCAACTCTTGCCCTGGAGGGTGAAACCATCCTCTTGACCCAAAATATGACCCTCCCAAAGAGCTACCCCTCAGACCCAGACCCAGATTATGTACCACACACACAGAAGATACAAACCAGTCTGCAGTGTTGTGGTTTCAGAAGACTCTGCAAAGCATTCAGCAAATCTAGCAATTCATTTTTTTTAGCCCATCCTTATAAATACAGGAGAAGGTGAGCAATAATGTTTTTGCTGTTTTTTTGTTGTTGTCTCTCAACACATTCTCTGAACATTGTATGACACTCCATACAAACAGAGAGTTGTTCATGTTTGATTGGCTCCTCGACAGCGTGTCTGTAGCTCTGCGTGCAGATTTCAACAACTGTTGGATCCTTTAAATTCACTGCAAGGAAATGATGAAAACACTAGGTTTTGAGCAAACTTCACAAACGAGCCCTTTTTAGTGGCTGTTTATGACTCGTGGCTCAAGCTCAAAAGAAAAACGTTTTTTTTTTTGAGAGAGAAGCTATCGAGCCCTAATGCAACCACAAAGAAACGGTGAGGCAACAGACATGCCCTGCAGAGGGTAACAAACTGTTCAGCTGCTCACTTCCTGATTTACTTCCTACTTCAAGTTAAGAAACAAAACAGCCACATGTTCACTGTCATACCTTCATGTTCATGTCTTTATTGGTACAATATTTATTGGAATAACTGAGGGGGGTCCTGAATGCGTGATGAATTAATTTTCTCCGTTTGCACTTATTACTGTGGTGAAACACCGCCACCTGCTGGTGAAGCCCTGGAACTGCAGGCTGAGATCAAACTGGATTTTATTAGCCTTCATTCAGGAGTTATTACAGCTACAGCTGATTAATCTTTGGGTCGGCTCTCAAAATAAACTCCGGCATTAACTGGGAACAATGTTTTCATCAGTCTACAGCTCTGCTCCACAGCTGTGGTAAAGGGAACTGCTGTGACATACTGATTTTGAGGAGTGGGTCATTCCTGGACACCTGCAGACCAGAGCAGCTACACACACACACACAAACACTGATGCGACGAACAAGGAGAGAAAAAAAATGGAGCTCTCACTCACACGCCAGGAGCATAAGGTGTTTTGCTGGTGCGGCAGTAAAAGGATATCAGAGGGAAGCAGTCTCAGCAGAAATACAGGGATGGATGGAGGAGGGGGCTGCAGAGATGGAAGAAATCTCCAGAAGTGTGTGTGAATGCAGCATCGCTCTGCATGACATGAAGCATGCATGCATGAACTCAGTACTAAAACCCACCCACCCCCTCCATCTTATCCAATTCACAGATCCATTTGCACAGAGAAACTTCAAGACAGCGAATAATCGTTTTCACTCTCAGCTTCGTTCCAGCTGCACACATCTGTCCCTGGTTACTGCAGCAAGCAGCACGTCAGGTCCATTAAATGTAAGCTGGTGATCATATCCTGCACAGGTCAGTCGTGCCACCAGGGTGTCATCCTGGTGTTGAGCCGCTGCTGCCCAAACTGATGAACTGCTTAATTCTGAAGAGACGGTTTACCGGTACTGTAAAAATCCATTCCTTTCAACAAGTCTCTTCAGTTTCACTGTTAAAATCAGCTTTCAGGCTTAATTCACTTTAGTCTGAAATGTTGAAGTGGTAACTATGAGCTCTACTTTTACTCTAGTTAAAATTTTAGATTTTGTTTCATGTCAGGCATGTTCTGAGAAAAAGTTCTTTAGGCCCTTGAAGCATATTTTACATTTTAACTTCCAAAGTAATGCATTTATACAATTTATTTTTCCTAAAACTTTGAACTTCCACCTTTGTTCAGAAACATTGACTGAAGAAATTGGAGGAACCTTTGTTTTGGCACGTTTAAAACAGACGGAGTCGTGTTATGTTGGAACACATGTGCACTTTATTGGGATTGTTTAGTCAGTGTACAGGTTGGCCCCACTGGTCTGGCAACCCATGATACCCAGTTACTTCAAGACCCCCTTGCCCCGGCACCCTGGGGTGAATCCTTCAGAGGAAGAAGGTCAGTTGGGTTTTGCATAACAAAAACAAAACTAAACAGGACCAAGACTTTTTCTTTAAGGCTGAAAGTACAAAAAACCCAGACAAATTTACATACAAGCGATACTACAACCAAGTTAAAGTATGCGCCAACCACTGGGCAGCCTTCACAGAGGCAAATACGTGTCTGAACAATGCAGTTAACATCTGGAATCATATCTGAAGAATGCAGTTTAACATTTGGAATGACAAAAAGGTACATTTTGAAGTCCCAGGACGAACTGGGATGTTTTTATTTAACATAGCCAAAAACCATTGTTTCCTTCATCGTTCCAGTTTATTTAAATCCTGAGTCAAGCGCCAAAAATAACTGAAGCCATGCCAATGAGTCGTCTAGGCTCTGCGCCTGAGTGTATGAGAAATGTGTGGTTCTGCACAGAGCTGAAGATGTTTGGTGTTGAGGGGAGAGGAACAGTCTGTTTAGAAGCATTTGCGGTGGACGATGGAGGGGCCGGACTCATCGTACTCCTGCTTGCTGATCCACATCTGCTGGAAGGTGGACAGGGAGGCCAGGATGGAGCCTCCGATCCAGACAGAGTATTTACGCTCTGGTGGGGCAATGATCTGTCAAGAGACGAGGCAGAAGTTAGACCAAGCGTCACATGTCGGCTGACGATGCTGCTGCTCCACAACTCACCTTGATCTTCATGGTGGATGGGGCCAGGGCTGTGATCTCCTTCTGCATCCTGTCGGCGATGCCGGGGTACATGGTGGTACCTCCAGACAGCACAGTGTTGGCATACAGATCCTTACGGATGTCGACGTCGCACTTCATGATGCTGTTGTAGGTGGTCTCGTGGATTCCGCAGGACTCCATACCTGAGAGCAAACTAACACTTAGCAATACGTAGGACAGCCGCCATGTTTCACGTTTCAACAGGAATACTCACCGAGGAAGGAAGGCTGGAAGAGGGCCTCTGGGCAACGGAACCGCTCATTGCCGATGGTGATGACCTGTCCGTCGGGCAACTCGTAGCTCTTCTCCAGGGAGGATGAAGAGGCAGCAGTGCCCATCTCCTGCTCGAAGTCCAGGGCAACGTAGCACAGCTTCTCCTTGATGTCACGCACAATTTCCCTTTCGGCTGTGGTGGTGAAGGAGTAACCACGCTCGGTCAGGATCTTCATGAGGTAGTCTGTGAGGTCACGGCCAGCCAAGTCGAGACGCAGGATGGCGTGGGGCAGAGCGTATCCTTCATAGATGGGCACTGTGTGGGTCACACCATCACCAGAGTCCATGACAATACCGGTGGTACGACCAGAGGCGTACAGAGACAGCACAGCCTGGATGGCGACGTACATGGCAGGGGTGTTGAAGGTCTCGAACATGATCTGAAAGGACAAGAGAACACGTTAGGATTTTTGGCCATGGATGTGCAGTCACTGCATTCACCACATGCAGAGTAAGACAACCAGTTAGTTAAAAGTGCAGAAACTACATTCTTCACACTGTGCATGTCAGACATCTAGTAGCCGAGCAGTCAGCTCAGCTAAATCTTTAGTGCAGGTAAAAGGCACACAGTCAGAAACCTGTTGATGAAAGATCATCTTATAGGAGACAGATCCTGGAGAACGGGGAGGAAGGAGGAAGTGAAAATGAGAAGGAAACTGAAAAGCTCAAGTAACTATCCAAGTAATGACCAAAACTGAACAGTGAAGCTGTATACCTGGGTCATCTTCTCCCTGTTGGCTTTGGGGTTCAGAGGGGCCTCTGTGAGGAGGACAGGGTGCTCCTCAGGGGCAACTCTCAGCTCGTTGTAGAAGGTGTGATGCCAGATCTTCTCCATGTCATCCCAGTTTGTGACAATACCGTGCTCAATGGGGTACTTCAGGGTCAAGATACCCCTCTTGCTCTGGGCTTCATCACCTACGTAGCTGTCTTTCTGGCCCATGCCCACCATCACTCCCTGAAAGATGAACATTCATTAGCACTAGTACACATGACAGACCAGTTGTCATTTTTGATCTTTTAAGCCATGCCTCGTTTTCCCCCTCAGTCATTTGATTATTGTAGTTTTGTACTTAAAATTAGAAAGTAACAATTTTACCTGATGTCTGGGGCGACCAACGATGGAGGGAAAGACAGCACGAGGGGCGTCGTCTCCAGCAAATCCGGCCTTGCACATACCGGATCCGTTGTCAACAACAAGTGCGGCGATTTCCTCATCCATGGCTTAACTGAGAGAAAATAATTTAAAAAAAAAGTCAGCATCACATCCACCCATTAGCAGCTGCTCTGTAGGCTCACTTCCTGTTCAAGCAGCTGCAGTGCACCAAGCAGGCTGCTAGATGGCGCATGCGCACCACATTCCGCCCAAGCCAGACAAAAAAGGAAGTGTTGCTGCATTCTCTTATAACCATATAAGGGCATGGCTCGGTTTAGAGCAGCTTTGCGGCTACCAGCGCGGTGGCCAACAGCCAGAATGCAAGAGGAAGAAAAAAAAAAAAGCCAAAAGTCGGCATCAAACCCGGACAGACCACTCCCTCAAGTTCACTACAGTTCTCCACCCCATTGTGGCTCAATTACCCCTCAGAAATCTGCTTTAATAACACTGCGTCATAAAAATCGACCGGAAACCTTCACTGCTGCATTCAGGGCCCCCCCGATATGTCGGAGGGCCTCTTTAATACGACAGCGTGGAAGTATTAACATTGACTGGCTTTTACACTTTGAATCATAACTTTCAGAATTATGAATGAAATCCTGAAAGCCACGCCTTTAAACCTGGTCAAAAAAAAAAGGAACAAAATCCAGTTGTTCGTGTTTAACCGTCGAGTACTTAACTTTGACTAATAAAACAGGGCTAATTTATAGTTGGCCTCAAGTGAAAGCTAATCTTTCGTTAGCATGCTGGCCAATCAAAGTGCCGTGCGGAGCACCAGGCCGGCAGCAGCCGTTAGTCAAAGGGCGTGTTAGCATGAGGTGGCTAAGCTAAAGTAGGTCACACCCCGTTAGATCAGGCGGCACAAAGGGAGCAGCCTGATCCAGACAGACTCAACAGGGAAAAACCACGCGGGGGTAAAACACAAATCCGAGCTGCTAGTACTTAACACTTAAGACGGACTTTCAACAGCGCCGCTAACTCAAGTTAACGTTACCAATAAACCGGTTCAACACCCGAAAATTCGCTTTTAACATTCCCAACATTTTACAAACTGAAAATATACCATTACTAGTGAAGAATCAAGATACAGTATTTAAGCAGTTTGTTACCAGCTGGACAAAGAACCTCGTGCTTCTTTCAGCTAATTAAAAAATTAAACTATTTTAACACATTTAAGAAGTCTACTGTAGTTAATGTTTACATTATGGCTAGACTAAAACTAGAAGCGTGTGAACAGCTAATTTCCGTCTGCTTACCTTTAGGTGGGGGGGGCTTTTCGACTTAAGGGAACCGGTTTCAGGCAAATGAAATCCCGCACGAGCTGTGAGCGTGACGACGCTGAGAGTGAGTCCGGCGGATCTGGGCGCTTGCTATTTATAGTGCGCGAGCGGCTCGGCTCTCGCCATAAAAGGTAAACTTTCGGAACGGCGCATCTGATTGGCTCAGCGTCATGCACTGGGGCACGTCTCGTGCACGCCCGCGGTGCACGGAGCGCCTCGCGATTTGAAAGGAGAGAATGGCCGAGGGTTTGTAGAAAATACATGGGGAAGGGATTGATGTTGATGTCTTATCTCGTGGTGTACCCTTTTAAATACAGATATAGGAGTATGCCCGGAGTGTGATATGCGTGCACTAAGCGTCTCGTGCACCTGCTCTAACGGTATGAGGCAGTTGAAACGCAGGACTCCTCCCTCCAAGGCCCAGGATTTACATCCAAACCCTCATTCTAACTCCACGGTTTCTCTCTGGATTAAACTGATATTGTTGACTAATCTGTGTGTAAATGTGGTGCTGATGCTGCGGGAAAAAAACAACAGGAGTCGCCTTAAAAACACAGGATGTGGCTGAATGTAGGCCGTCTTATCTCCACATCCACTGCATTTTACTTGTAATAGTTATTTTATTGCTCAGTAGATGTGGCTCTTTAATATCCTGCCACTCTCTGATTGATTTATTGATTGATTCACTCTAAAGCCATGTTTAGATTTCCTTCCACCATGATGCAGCAAAGACCATGATGGAATTTGAACATGTATATTTATTTTTTAATCCCTTATGGTGTTCTCACCAGGCTCACATTTGTTCATCACATTAAAACTCAAGATGCAGTAAAATGACAAGATGACCATTTAAAGCTGCCTCACTGAAAGATGTAGCAACTCTTCCTCCTTACCGCTTCCCCTTCCCCATTCATCTGCATGAACTCTACCCTTTTTCTGTTGTTCTTGTGCATTCTCTTCCTGGACTTCATTCATACTGTTAAACTGACTTTAAATGGACATTGTCAACCCTAATACTTCCCTAGTTTCATAAAGTCATCTGACATTTGAAACAGTTCGTCGCTCCTCCAGTGTGAAACAAAAAAATTGCGTAAGCTTCCCTCGAAGAACATGCAGATTTGAGCTGTGTCACGTTCAAAGAGCATTTCTGGTCGGGAACAAAATGAAACGGGACAGAGGGAGTTTGGACTCTTCCATGCAAATGTTAGATGTTTTACAGATAGAAGGGCGGGTGTTTTGATGATCAAAGGTCAGCTGGCTCCACTTACTAATTTACAGGTTTGCGGTAGTGCTGCGTTTTTAGTGACGAGGTGGGTCCAGGTGACACCGTGAGCAGTTTTGACTAGAAAAAGCCAAGTGGACTGTCTCGCCTTTGTGATGACACCAGCAAGGATCGGCTGGGATTTATATATCGACCTGCCTTGAGGGTGTGCCCAAGACTGTCATATTTATAACGTCGATATTGTTGCACAAGAACAAATAAGTTAGTGTTTCCTTTACCATGACCCAAGGAGGGCGCCCCGCCCTGTCAACAGAACCGAGCACCTTGCCAACCGAATTTTGTTCAACTGGGTTTTTGTTGCGCCATTAAGCCAAGTTTTGTGTCTATGTTTGTTGACATGCACTGATTTACGCTCAGTGTAAGGTTTCTGGTTAAGTACTGTATGTTGTCAACACTCCTCAGTGGGAATGTGCACTTGCCAAGTGCTCAAAATACTGTCCTGGAAAGACTCCTCCTCGTGTCTCACAACAGTGCGTGTTTGTGCTTTACACCCCGGCTGCCAGATAAATGCAGGCTCTCTGAACTTAGGCCCAGCTGTCAAGGTCTTCCGTTCTGCCTAATGAATTTTCTCGGGGTTTGTCATCAGACCGAGCTGTGAACACAAGTCACGTGAGACGTTTTACATAATAACTAATAATTAAAGTTTTCTAAATAAGACGCTTGTCAAACGGTGAGACTATAATGAGAGATACAAGTGGAGACTACATCTGTAATTTAGTGTCAGAGAGCGTTAGGGAGTGGCTGTAACTTACAATGATTTACCTGTAAAACTTGGTAATAAATACACTGTTGGGTATGAATGTCAACAAAATTTGTTGTGCACGGAGAAGAGGAGCTTTCAATGTTTCAGAAAAGAGATTTAACTTAGCTGCAGTTTATGTTGCTTCTGCAGGGAAACACATTTTCCTGCACTTCTCCAACGACGTGTACACCTGATTTTCCATTACGTAATTGTTTATTACATAATTTCAGTAGTTTGTGATTGTCCTAAAGAGTACATCAACCAACCATATTATTTTCGAGTATCTGGAGTGGAAAATTTTTATAGGTCAATATATACATATTTTAAATGTGACAGTTGGTGTGAAAAGCTTTAATGGTCAGCAGATTTTAGATGCAGTCATTTTCTGTTTCCATTCCTTGTTTTATGCTAAGCTACACTACCTATAATTTGGTTTAGTTTAAGAAGCTATAGCTTAGAAATCATGGTTAATCACCATTTTCTCCTTTATGACATGCACACTAACACATTTATACGTCAAACTAACACCTGACGTTATCAGCAAGGTTGTATTTCAATAAAGCTTAAAAAAACTTCTCGTTAACCAGGCTAACTGTCCAAGCTAAAGTTGACCGGGCTATTTAACCAGGATAATGAAACAAGTTAAGTGACTTGGCCAAAGCTGACCAGCTAACTTATCAGGCTAACTGACCAGGCCAAAGCTGACAAGGCTAACTGGCTAGACTAACTGACTAAGCTGACTAGGCTAACTAACCAAGTTAATTAACCAAGCTAACAGACCAGGCCAAATTTTGACCAAGCTAACTAACAGGCTAACTGACCTGGCTAACTAACCAAACTAAATTACTAGGCCATAGCTGACCACGCTGAAGATGATAACCAGGCTGAAGCTGACCAGGTTAAGGCTGAAGCTGACCCGGCCAATGTAGACCAGGCTAACTAACCAAGCTAAATGACCAGGCTAAAGCTGACCGGGCTAAGTTACCAGGCTGAAGCTGATCAGTCTAAATAACCAGGCTAAAGCTGACCAGGCTAAGCTACCAGGCTGAAGCTGACACAGCCAATTTAGACCAGGCTAACTAACCAGGCTAAGTTATCAGGCTAACTAGCCAAGCTAAATGACCAGGCTAAAGCTGACCAGGTAACCAGGCTAGCTAACCAGAATAAGTAAACACAGTAACTGACCAAGTTTAAACACCTGGTGCTACATCCTTCCTCAGATGATGTTAATGATAAAGAGAAAACAGGAAGCCGGCTTCGAACGCCGTGGTTGAACGGCGACACCGGGTAACAGTTCACAGGTCAAGTTAAAGTTCTTTATTGTCATTCATATCACATGTGGTACATGAGGTGGAACGAAACTGTGTACTCAATGTCCCAGTTACACCAAACAATAGCAAAAATATACAGTATAAAAATAAACACTATAATAGGATGTAAGATATACACTAAACAATAATAATGTAAAATAATACAGTGCATTAAACAGCAGCCTGAACATGAATTATTGTGAGTATTGCACATAATACACTGCGTTCTGCCTATATAAACACATAGCAATATATCAGTGAACCTTTGAACATTGTTTAGTGTGTGACTTATTTATTGAGACACAAATCAATAAAAGTGCTTTTATTTGTTTTTTGAAAAAGGCGCAGAACAGCCAAGTTGAATTTCACAGTCGAGACTGATGGCGTTCCTACAACTTTCTGTTACAAATCCGACTTTGGGAAGAGCTACAATTTAGATTTTCAGGTGGAAACTTGTAAATGACAACTTCTGTGCTGAGGTATGTGCCATGCCAACCTTATACTGTACAGTATAATTATTCAAGTGGCCACATCACATTGCGACAGCAGAACTCATTAGTAGTGTTGCGCAAGTAAAACGTGCGGCGATGGTCGTTTTGCCTTGGGCCTGCTGAAGTCAGGTATTTCTAAGGTCATGTGGAGAGAGAAGCCACCACTGTCAAATCAAACACCAACATGTTGCCTCATCAAAAGTCCCAGTTGGAATACTTTGTACATTTGTAGCTTGAACAGCCACACTTAAAAATGCTCGTATGTGGGCGAGTGATTCTGAGCACGCTCATGATCTCAAAAACTACCAGAGATCAGAAGAAACTGCTGTCCAGCCAAGTTTGACGTAAACTGTTCAGCTTTTTCATCTCGAAACGAGTTCCCTCACCTGTCGGCCAGGACCAACAACTCAGAACAAACTGCCTGTCATGTAGCTCTGCCACTCCCCGGGACACTTCCTTTTCCTCAATTTAGCAAAAATGCAAAAAGTTTCTGTTGCCTTCAAGCTAGGGAGGCCACCATCCAGTACCTCGCACCAACTTGTTTACATTTCTGCTCTCGCTGCTGCTTCCTTTTTCTGTCACAGTTGTCCTGAGGGGGGTTGAATGAGGATCTTGGTTTAGTTGGATGTAGGTTTAGTTTTGGGGGAGGGTTAGGGAACCCTGAATGGCCTTTTGATAAACTGGCCATGGTGGAGAGGGGTGTGTGAACAGGCTACATGTTCTATTCACTCCAAAGCCCTTACACACATTCAAACATCTGAGTATTCCTGGTATTAGAATATAAGTCAGTCGCATTATAATAATAATAAAAACATTAGCAGTAAGAGAGGCTGAATATGATGTGGATGGAAAACGAGATGAGATCAGGCGCTGAAGCCGTCAGATGAGCACAGAGGACACAGAAGAAGAGGCCGATGATGGGAAATGTTTAATGCCTTCTTGCTGGTTAACAGCATTAGCTTTTTACTGCCGCGGGGCGTGGATGAGTATGTCTGCGGTCTAATGATGTATTAAAAAAGGCCAATAAACTAAAGATGAATGCTGCGATGGTCACTGTTAGATTCATGAAGCTTGATTCTTGAAAACGTTCACCATCGTCCTGGTGCCAGAGGGTTGACTCTGGACTCTGCACGGGGTTCTTTCTCTTGTCTCCTGATGAAAAGAGACGCAGTTGTTAGCCATCTGTGACGGGTCTTAGTTTCAGAGAGGGAAGCTCTCCTCGCTGTTCACCCCCAGTCCTCCATCTCCACCCACCCCACCTCCTCTATGTTGGGATACGTCTGCAGCGTCATTGATCCGCGGGTCGCCGTGGTGACGGTCTGACTCCCAAGGCATGGGCCAGTTACCAGCTGTGAGTGTGTGTTGTGCCTGCCAGCTGGCCACTTGGGATTGGATTAGCTTCCCATTTACAGCCTAAATGAATTCCTCATGCCAACAACCCCCTTTCCCCTCCAGCCCCTCCTCTTATTCACCCAAACACATTACTGGCCACGCCCCACTATGGCAACCTAACTGGGTGTTTTTTTAATTGTGATATATCTTTACACCGATGAGACGTGAGAATTCTTGTATTTCTCATCATTTTGTGTGTTTTATCCACAAGAGCAACAAAGCAATTAACCTACAAAGCCCTCAACAACCTAGCTCCATCTTATACGTACTAGAGATCTTATTGTCCCATATTTTCCCAACAGAACACTTCACTCTCAGACTGCAGGTCTACTTGCAGTTCGTAGAGTTTTCAAAAGCAGAACGGGAGGAAGATCTTTCAGTTCTCAGGTTCCTCTCTTGTGGAACCAACTTCCAGTTTCTGTCCATGAGTCTGACACATTGTCCAGTTTAAGACTTTCCTTTTTGATAAATCCTAGTGTTGGCTTGTTATGCTGCTATATGCTTAGACTACTGGAGGACAAATTAACCTCATTTCCTTAAATGAATTGTCAAAATTGAACAGTTTTCAATGAAAACTACAGGTAGTCCCCGAGTTACGAACGAGTTCCGTTCCTACGCCCCGTTGGTAACCCGATTTTGCCGTAAGTCGGAGCGCTACCCACGTGGCGGCCGTAA
>JARVGV010000412.1:9030015-9041164 GCA_031762435.1 Hypsolebias longignatus | reverse complement strand
GGGCAATTTGGGGATGAGGTGTGCTGCCCAGAGACACCACAAGGTATGCAGTGACCGGGGATCGAACCTGGGACTTTCAGGTCCCAAGCCGGCCGCCCTGCCTCTACACCACAAAACTCCAAAGAACATTTTGAAGCTGCTGCCAGCAGCTCTTCAGGGTCACTTTGGTATAGTAACAGCACTCATATTTAGACAGGCAGACAAAGCAGAAAGCAAGAAGAGTCATTGTGCACAATATTTAAGCCATATTTATAAAAATCAGCGCAATAAGAGGAAGACGCCTCTGCTCTCTGTGGTTGTGTGACAAGTTAAAAGCCTGAAAATCCTTCACTTCCAGCTTTGTTGAAAGATTCTGAGCTCAGATACGGTGAAAGTTAATGGTTGATTTAGAAAAAATACGAAGGCCTATAGCAAGTAACATCATGATTTGATGCCTTTGCAGGATAGTGCATCAAGAATTGGAAGGAAAAAACAAAAAAACAACTTTCAAAAGTGCTTTTTTCCTGCTTCCCTCCTGTTTCTGCTTTTTGTCCTGTGAACATGAATTATAATGTCATCAATATGTTGCTATTTCTGTGCTGAGTTTTGTTGTTGTTGTTGTTGCACTTTTCACAGTGTCCCATCTAGGACACAGTGTAAAATATGATTTTTACACCTCCTCTTCCGTCGTCTTTTCCTTACCTAAACAAAAAGGGCAGCGCCTCCCACGAGGCCGCAGCCTCAGACACCTCCGTCTACCCATGTCGGTTTGTTTGTGTTTTACTTGGACGGGCTGAAATGTAATGTCGTCGTGCTTCGGTGGAATGACAATAAACCTGATTCTGATTCAACGGTCATGAAAAGGGTTCTTAAAAAAAGAGAGATATTGAGTAAAGTGTGAGAGCTGAAGGACATCACCGAAGTTAATTGTTTGGCTGAAGCACAGTACTAGCTAAAAGTGAAAATGAGCTAACTGCTAACTAAAAGCTAGCACAAGCTACTTGGTCAAAGTTAAAAGTAGCAAAATGGTACCTGGAAGCTAAAAATATCAAAATATGAGGTAAAGCTGCAAAATTAGCTAAAAACAACTAGCTATCCAAAAGCAGCATAAGGCTAGCTAAAAGCTTAATTCAGCAAAATCCTAGCCAAAACTAGAATGATACCTAAAAGCAGCACAGGAAGATAAAACGGGACTGCAGCGGCTTTTAAAGGAAATATTTTAAAATATAGATACTGTGGAGACCTCAATGCATTTCTCGGGAAAATCTTTGTAAATAAAAGTTAAATATCTTGAAAAGTGTAAAAGTTTAGGAAACCAAACGTCGTGACACCAAGCTCCTGAATGAATGCGTTGAAAAAACTGCACAAAAAGTACACAGGCGAAGTTACTGCAAGAAACATTTGGAGAAATAAAAGCCCAGCAAAACAACAGTGTGCTAGTTACATAAAAAATAAACAGGTCAATTAACAAAAACAACTGTTGTGACTCCACGAAACAGAAACATCCAGCTGAATGAACTGGAAAAGACAACCCCCCCCCCATTAACCTTCAGGAGACCCCCACCCGGTCCGCTTTAAGCCCATCACAAAGATTACTGTACGTGGCTTCATTCTGCTAATCTGCTCTGGATCCACATTAAATTGCTCCCCAGGAGGCCGAGCAGAGGGGGGTGGGGGGTTCTTTGGGTGTGCCCCCGCCTTCAGTATTTACCTGCCAGTATTTCAGGTTTGCACTCCAGCTTGTCGTATTTGAAGCCAAACAATGAAGTTAACACTCTCCGCTTCAAATTGAGGATGTTATCATAAAAATGTGGGGAGCGTAACTCGTTTCTAAGCTCAACCCCCACCCCCACCCCCCGTCCCCCCAGGGTACGAACGGCTGCCGCTGTTCTCGAAATGTGCAGGCGACCTCGTTTCTCAAATACTGTATTCAATATTGAATCCTGTCCCTTAACTCTTCGGCCCACATGGCCTTAATAAACGTTGCCCTGATTACAGTTCTGCCATCAATAAAACAAAAACATTCATAATGAATGCACGAGTAAACTGGTTTTCCTTCCAGAGTCTTCCAGTAAAAAGATAAAAGTATTATTGTGCAACGTTCAGGAGCTCAAAGCTCCTGGGTAAAGAACAGCGCTGGTATTTTTCATCGCCTTGTTCAATACTTTTTAACTTCCCTGCTGTGTTTGGCTGCCAGTCCCGACTCTCCAGGGTCCTCCTCCTGAAGATCTAAATCCTAAGGAAGAGTTCACACAAAACAAAACTTCAGCCTCCACCAAGATTTACTGAAACAAGGGGAAGTGGAGACGTTTCAGGAGAATATGTTCTGCAGCTAATTAAAGCAACGAGGAACTGCATTTTAACACGTTTAAATTTGTATTACTTCTAAATAATCTGCCAGAAAGTCAGTTTCCATTACTCTTAGCTAGGGGTGTGCGATATGGCATAAAATTCATATCACAATATGTATTGTGAAGGGTGACGATAACGATATATATCACAATATGTTTTTGGTTTAAAACTTGCAATAGGAATGAAAAAAAAACATAAAGTGTCCTTTTGCCATCATTTATTTTGAAAACTGCTATACCACAAAATAATCTCAGTTAAGAAAATCCCACTACTAGGTCTAGTTTTAAAATAATAAACAAATCAAGTATCAGGCTTCTTTCTTGTAGTGCAAAACAGTGCAAAAAATATCAAATGTAGTTTTAGCCATAAGTTTTAAACAAAGAATATGTTGTTAACTCAACAGTTTCCAGTCTTCTCACTTAAGAAATGAAAAGCAACAGAGCAGCCTTTTACACTGAAACACTTCACCCTCCAACCCTCTAGTGGGCGACTCCTTCCACTTTAAGGAGAGCTGACACAAAATGGTGACCAGTTTCCTCTGTGGCTTTGACCAGAGGGTCTCGCAGTAAAATCACAAAACACAGCGTTCTTTTACAGATCATAGAGCAAGTTTCTCTAAAGCGGACCAACACTTACTTTAACTTTCGACGGAAACAAACCAAAAAAAAACTTTCGACGGAACACAGCGTTTTGCGCATGCGTCCGAATACGGCAACGCTACGGCAAGCCGGACATGGTTAGCTTGTAGCTTCACTACTTATCTCTCGAAGAAGATACTTTAACACCACTCACTAACAGTTTTAAACTTTTTAAAAAAGTAACAATAAAATCTGACAACTCTGATTTTACATCAGACACAGCATGACTGCAGTTAGCCAGTAGAAGACAGATCTCTATTGTAGGCTAAATAAATGTCTATCGTTTCTACCGTATATATCGCACATTCCTACTCTAAGCACAGTTTGGTCTCTAGAACCCAAATCCTGGAGAGAGGCTGGACTCTTTGACTCCGGAGGTGTCCAGAGAACGAGGCGTTGGGCACAAGCTCCTGGCTGAATGTCTTGGTGCTGGAGTTTTCATATGAAGGTTCTTACTGTGATGATCCAGCCTTTCTGTGGAGTCTCTGGATGGTGTCCTGGAAAGGAGTGGGGATTCCCTCGTTCCACTGGGTGACTTCAGTGACTTCAAGAACTGTCGTCTGGAAGGGGATGACCGGGAGGAACGTCCTCCTGATCTGAACCAAGTGGTGTTGAGTTGTTGGACTTCTATGTGAGGCATGGTCCAGAACAAACTCCACGTGTGAGCAAAGCGTGGTCCATCAGTGTACTTGGTACCAGACCACCTTAGGCCAAAGGTCAATGATTGATTTTGTAATTGTCGTTGGACCTGCAGCCCCAGGTCTTGAACACGAGGAGCGGAGCCTCTTAGGGGTGAGTTGGATCTGGTGGTGGGGGAGGCTGCCAGACAGACCTGGTAAACCCAAACGCATCATGATGGTGAATATACAGTAGATTTAACTTCCTGTTTAAAACTGCAGCGGCTGTGCTGCTAACATGTTGCTGATGAAACGGCTCATGCGTCACGCTAAGAAGAAATAATTAGACCTAAAGGTCAGAGGTTTAGAGGGTGGGCTTGTCAATGATGACATCCTCAAGTCCTGGGTTTTCTTTGCTAACGGTTTATTTTTCTTCCGGTCTTGTGGCCTGATGAAGTATCTTTTGGGCAGTGTTCATCAGGATTCAAGCAGGATGTGCTGAAATAGCGTCTCGTGTGAGAGAACAGTGTGAAAGCTTGTTGCTGAAAGCTGCTGAGAAGGTTTCATCACTGAACTGTTAACGCAAGTTCAGTGTGAATGGACCACATTTGCTGAAAGCAGCTGAAAGGTGTTGAAAAAGCTGAACAGAGCAGACACAAGCAGAACAGGATGAAATGGGCAGAGAGAAGCTGAATAGATGAGACCAAAAAAAAAAAAAAAATATCTGAAACTAGTCGAAAAGAAGAAACTGAAATGAGCAGAAAAAAGCAGCAATTACAAGAAAGTAGCTGAAAAAGCTAAAGGTAAGCTGGAATAAGCAGAGACTGAATAATTATAAAATGTATGAAACTAGCAAAAAAATTAAAAAAAAAACTGAAATGAGAAAAAGCTGAATTTAGCAGATAGTAGCTGAAACTGGCACAAAGGGAACAAAAGCTGACATGGTCGGGAAAAGGTTTAAAACGGCACAAACGATTTGAAGGATAGAAATGTTTTCAACAGAGGAGTCGACAGGGGAGAGGGCGGGCCCCAGAAACCATCTCATCACCATCAAATGGTTGGTCCTCTGGAGTGTTCTGCTTGTAGGACCCCTCAGACTGATGAAGTCCTTTGGATGAAGGATGAAACATTTTAACAACATAAAAGCTGAGCTGACTGAACTTTGTTGGGAGCGCTCCATTTTCCACGAGGATAAACATGGATGACGAGCACCAAATGTCACAGCAGGAATGTCCTGAATGAGCCGAACGTTTTGAGACGTGAACTGTTGAAGTGGCACAAACAGCATCACAAGTTACCTGCTGGAAAAGGTGCAGAAGAAAAACCACAATCTGTTTGACTGCGCTGTGTGTGTGCCACTGGTTGCTGTTAATCTGATCAGGTTTTCAGCTTGTGTGTGTGTGTGTGAACTGGGTGCACAAGAACCAGTTGGTGTTGTTGACTGGATTTTGCTCTGGTCAGTCATCAAATGGAACCTGAATGCAACTCGGAGCTGCTCTTGTGGTTTCAGTTCCTCCTGCTGCTGGATCATGTGAGGACGGCTGTAAAGATGTTTTATTATCCCGACGAGAGAACGAGGACCACAGGATTAATGAGTCACCGCTCCCCTTTGCATTAGATTAGTGTTGAACTAAACACTGTGGGGATTTAAAAAAAATGCTGATGTGTCGTACATTGCAATGAAGCTCCAACATCATCATCATCTTCGATCGTATCGCTCAGATGTGGTGTTCGCGTAAACACCGCTTTATGAACCTGTGCACCGTCTAGTTTGGCATTATGCTGTTATTTATGTAGGCGTTTTATTTTCCAAGTGCATCTGGCAGCAGCAGCTAGCTGTAGCTCTTCTTCTGCAGCACGGTTAACTTGGTATCAGAGTTAAAATGTTTATATGAAATACAATGAAATGTTTGATTTTTAGCTTCACTCACCGTTCGCCATCAGTCTTGTCTGATTTTAACCTTTTTTATCCAAACTGAGGTTGTTAACTTGGCTATCTACTGCAGGTAAGATGTTGATTTCCACAGATACCCACCTTTAAAAGAGTTTAGTTGAATCTCTAATGTTCTATATTATTAGACTCATGAGGACCGATGTGAAGTTTGTCACTCAGCCCTTCCCTGCAGATGTTTTACTTTGACGTGCTGCGTCGGGCACACCTGTCAGGTGTTACATGGCTGCATTTTGTAACGAGTCCTGTTCAGAGTTGAGTCCGACTCCAGAGGGCGTGGCTCCTGAGCTGCAGTCTGCGGTGCGTGTACTGAGCCGCAGACCTGGCGCTCTCCACAGGAAGGCCATATTTATCCACCAACTGTACGGCTGCGAGGATTAAACAGAGTGGATTTAAACTGCCTCCAGATGTTCTGCTCGCCTCGTCCCACAGCTCTGAGCCAAGATGCTGCTCCGGGTCTGCTGGGTTTCATTAGCAGGAGGTTTTTGGACGTGAGACGACTTGAACTGGGTCAGTCCAAAAGCTGCTTCTATCCAATCACTGCTAGTGACTTTAAAAAAAAAAAAAAAAAAGCTTTATACACTAAACTCAGAAAAGCTAGATTAGTCAGCCACTTTATAGTTGGGTCAAGATGTTCTTCTTCTTAAAATGCTGTTCTGTGGAAAGGTTGTAAACAGTCAACATCTTACCTGCTGTACATGACTACAGCCTCAGTTTGGAGGAATGATGAAGAGGATTGCTGCCGTCTTAAATCAACTTAAACTTCAAAGGTTTCATAATTAATGCAAACACCATTGTGTCAGTATTTATGACTAGCCATTAGCTCATCATTCTGCTCAGAATTAAACTCTTCAGTGACATTTACAACAGGTTCATTTATTTAAGACACTTTCTCTAATTTATCGCTTTTTTTTATTTTTTTTACTGCTTTTTCATATTTTGAGAATAGTCTACATCCCATTACTTAAATTTCTCAAATTGATGGTTTATCTTTTCCTTTAGGGATTTGTTTCAGATTAAATTTTAGTTTGGGCTGCAACGTGTGTAAACTTTGTAGGAATCTTTATCATGTGAAGTTTAGAACGGGATTTTAGAAATATTTCAACCTGGAAGCTTTCCATGGGAATTATCAGTTTATGGAAATAAACTGGAAACTGGTGATAATTTTAACAAACTCTCATATCCAAACAAAATTATAAACGTTTTGTTTTCTCATAGGATTATTTAATTAATGATTAGCAAATGAGTTTAACCAAATCGTTCAATTCATTTCTCATGTACACTGATATACCAAAAGCCTGTAGTATTTTGTCACGCATCATATTTGCTGATGACACCGTCTCTTTGTTACTGACTCTAATCCTGACTCACTTATTGATGGGACAAATTATGGGCTCATTCAATTTGCTCAGTGTTTTCAGCTAAATACATTAGCACTTAATGTAAAAAAAAAAAAATATCTAATTTCATCTTAGAATAAGGATTACAAACCAGAAAAAAAACTAAAATATATATTAATAATTTACTTTCCAGTGTTTCATAAGTTTTTAGGCGTCTACTAATAAACTTTGTTGTGAATCAGTGTGTAAGAAGATCTGAATGTTTAGGTATTATAAAAAGGTTAAACCCTATTTAAACAAGCACTTTAACTTTTCACAGTATTTTATCGTATTTCTTATTGTAAGTTAATTTGGGCCAGTACCTCTTTACCTGCAGTCAATCCATAAAGTTTAAAAATGTTTTGTAAAAATTGTCACCAACTCCACATTTACCTCCATCCACTCCTCTTTTTAAAAATGAGAAATTCTTACAATTTATGATGTGAATAAGTATCAAACAGGAATCTTGATATATAAAGTGTTATGTATTCCTCTATCTTCACCTAAATATTTTCATAATTTATTTTAATTCTTATTCTCATTCGTACTCTGCAAGGACAACGTGTGATTTACATTCATGCATCAAGATGTTGTGCTGTGGAACAGTTTACAACAAATAAGTGAATCATGTACAACATTATCTGTATCACAAGAAAGTTTAAACAGTTTATAGTTTTGTAACACTTATATCTATTGTTAAATTTTAATATTTTAATATATTTTGGTCATTTTAAATTATGAGCCATCTATTGCATTTGTGTGTTTAAACTTAAAGTAAAATGTAAGCTTGCAAAGCTTTTATGATTTGTTTTCTTTATTTTTTTTAGATAAGCCCATTTTTTTTTTTTTTTTATGTCCTCTCCTGCACATTTAGTTTTTTGTGCAAACTATAAAAAACGAATCTGTCCAAATACAAATTTATCTACAGGACAAAACACATCAGTAACTTTCACTGCACAAGGAAAACACTTGAAACTCAGAACAAAACTTTCTGTTTGTGTGTCCAGGTTGGTTGTAGTGATACATTAATAAAATCTGGTAGTTTAAGTCAGGATTGTGCTAAAATAAGACACAACTACATCAGAAATCCCCGTGAAAAGCAAACCTTCAATATTTTAAATTCCAGGGTTATTCCAGGAGATTTGCTTAAATTTTCCCCAACTTGGAAAATTCCCAGGATTTTCCAAACCGCAGATCCCTCATTTCACATGTACCAACACATTTCTCAATGTTTCCACATAATTAAATACAGTAAAAAAATGAACAAGTCTCTTTGTATGATAAGATGAACCGAAATCAACAGGAGCATCTTAGTTTTCACAGTTTGTGCCGTTAAAATGGACTTGATGCCGTTTCCGGTTGATAACATCCACGTTTCTCGCCAGCGGTCACAAATTAGAGCCGGTTTAATGACCCTCGAGTGGTCCGAGCTGCAATTATCAGTCCGTCAGCCTCTTAACGAGTTTAACTCTGGTCCTGGTGTCTCCGTCTCTGCTCTCAGCTGTCGGCAGGCTGTTTTTTAATTTATTTTTTAATATGCGGAGCAGTTGTTTATTGTATAAATGGATAATGGTGAATTTCCCTGTGGTTGCTGATCTTGTGGCTGAGAGGCAGGAAATGTTTCCAGCTGCCTCATGTGACAAACCTCTGCTCTGCTGATCGTGAAGCTGATTTTAAATTAAAACGAGGCTCTCGTTCTGCAGAAGCCTCCATCTAAAATGAGCCTGTTTGAAAGACTGATTTACAAATATTTTATTTTACATTTACTTTGTTGAGCCACATTGACGCGAGACAAACCAAGGCCCGAGGGCCAAATATGGCCCTTGTTACCATCTTTTCTGGCCTCTGAGGTGATATTTTAATTGTTAGATATTTAGTTAGCTTCTTGCTTTGTTTAAAAAAAGTTTTATGTAGTTCAGACTTTTCATGACCTTTCATTAGTTTGAACTTTTTAGTAATGGTGACAAAGAGCAACAGAATGCCGAACGAGGCCAAGATGTTTTTAAGGACCGTCTTGAGTTAAATTGTCTCTTGGTTGGAATAATTTTGTTTTGGCCTCCTTCAGTAACGACCGACACCACAGCTCTGAACCTCTGACACCCTGCTGTAGGTCTCAAACCTCAAGTGGTGAGATCTTTTTAGAAACTAGACCAAATTAATCGACGGCTTCTATTTTTTTCTGCTGAGAGTAAACCTGCAGGTACAAGTAAATGGTCTGACGTCATCGTGCTCTTGTTTGACTGGCTCTGATGTAAAGTTGGAGCACTTCAGAGGTGGTTGGTGTTAATTGGTGGCTCAGAAGTTAAAGTTTGAGAACCACTTCTCTAACAGTCACCCCCGCCACGCATCTGGCCCCACCCCTATGAAGCATGGCCTGTTCCCATGGGCTCGACTCAGCACAGCGTCTGAGTCTTTCTGTTGGGTGGTCCCGCCCGAGCGAGTCGAGCTGAAGATCTGACGTCAGCAGGCTGCAGCTCATTGATGGACCAGAGCGCTGTCAGTCGTAATAATCAAACCCACCAATTTAAAACCTCACGACTGTAGTATTCATTTTATTTCTCCTAAATGTTCTACTCATCCAATAAAACGTCAGCGTGTAAACCAACTGAGGTGAAGACGCTTCTGTTCAGACGGAGCTAGACCAAATGGACTCTTGTTTATGGTCTCCAGCTGGTGGAGGGAAGGTGACCTCGACTCGACCTCTGCATTTTTGGAAACGGTGGCAGATGACGGAGTTTTTACGGTTGAAAACCCGTGCCTTCATCTAAAAAGTCATTTTTCTCTGCAAAAAGAAGCTGAGAACTTGTTTAAAGAGCTCAAACCACACCGAGCGTCCACCATTTTGAGAACCGAAGAGACAGCCCATGTCACGTCAAGGGGCCTCCCTCCCATTTTTCTTAGAGACCCGCTGCTCGCTCCCTCACTGTCCATCCTTCACTAAAGTTTTATGCTGCCATCCAGTGGTCAAAAAAGTTACTACATACTAACATTTCTTAAATTTGACAATAATTACGAATTATTGACAATTTCAAACAATATTATCGTTTATCACAATAATTTTTGAGACAATTAATCGCCCAGTAAAATTTATCGTGACAGGCCTACTCGTGTTTTTGTCGGTTCACAAGGATGAATTTAAAACTTTGTAAAAGAAGTCAAATGAAGGACGTGTAACTGTCAGAGTGATCTGAGATGGCTGCCACAAACACAAACGCCTGTAGCTCACTTTCACAGATATCGAGATAAAATTTGAGCCGAGTCCTCTCAGTCTCGTGCTTTGAGCACCAACATGTCTGAACCTTTGGTGTGTGAGGTGTTGGATGACGTGCTTTACTTGAAGGATCGCTGACGTCTTTTGAAGCAGCACGGTTCCTGTGCACTGACGTTTTAATTTAACTTCAGAGCTTCGTGCCTCTTGCATTTGAAAAATTAATATTTGGGACCGTTTTGGTCACTGTAAAAGTGTTAAATGGATATTATGGACCTTAAGTGTCGGCTCTAAAACTGTTTTATTTTTATTTTCTTTGTATGTGGATGTTGAGGTCTGGATTGTGATGTTCAAGGACCACCTCTGGCCCCGAGTCTTATTTAGTCTTGGTCTCCAACACGCAGCTGTGTGGATCAGTGTCTTTGTGCTACAGTCGTCAGACTGCACACGTCCCATGTTGTGTCTGGCCACGAGTCGACTCCGTCACCCTTTTGGTGGCCCTCACGCCCGCTGACGGGACATGGGACGCTGAGACGCCCATCTGCCCCCGTCTAGAGCGTGATGGTCCCGCAGGGTGACGGTGGACGACCTTCAGCAGCACGTTCAGAGGAGGGAGGATCTGTGTAGGCTTCCTTGGAGGTGCTGATGTTTAAAGAGCCTGTTTTTATGTCGAGGTCGTTTAAAAACCTCTCCTCCTCAGTTTTATTGCAGGTCAGCGTGAGGGTGTGCCTCAAAATGAATACTCTGCAGCTCAGTGTGACCAAACACACACCCAGTAGGGTTTAGAGCAGTTCATCAAAACATGTAGTCTGTAAATCTGTTGCACGTCTTGATGTTTTTATTTAAAGTGAGATCAGTAGTTTCAGTCAGCTCTGAGCTGTTGGCTCGTTCAGTCCAGATCAGAAGAAGAGCTGATGGTCTGTTTGTCCTCCAGCTGGTCGCCTCCTCAGTCAGGCTTGCTGAACAATAGAACATGGACACACACACACACACACACACACACACACACACACACACACACGCAT
>JARVGV010000412.1:8800614-8820308 GCA_031762435.1 Hypsolebias longignatus | reverse complement strand
ACACGTTTTTTCAATGTAAAACAACTTCGAACGGCCGTATTAATGATTCTAAATGCGTTTCCAAGCAGTTAGTTAACCAAAAAAAAAACCCAAAAAACGGAAAAAAATATATATAAAATGCTGCATAAAAAAGGCAACGAACGGCGCGATGACGTCACTAGGGGCGGAGCCGTACACGCGAAACGCCGTAAACCAAGGACCACCTGTATTATTATTATGTACGCTTTATTATTATTATTGACATTTTGTTTTACATAGTCAGCACCTACTCAGCGGTTTTTAGTCAAAATGCCACATGCACACTTTGGCCATTTTGGTAATAGCTGCCGTGGCTGCAGTGAATCATAAGGTCACATGACCAGTGCGCCCTCTGGTGGTTCATATAGCAGACTGAGGGTTACAACCACCCAGTTGTTGTTTTTACGACATCGTTTCCAGCAGTTCCTCTGCTCTGGCCTCCAGGTAGCGTGCAGTAACTGGAAGCGCATCATGATCGTTCTTAGTGAGAGCCTGCAGCAGGAGGGCGTTCCTCAGAGGGACCCCCTGGCAATCCCCAGGGACCTGGTCCACAACAGCAGCATGCACTTTACCTTCAACAAGTTCTGGAAACGTTACGGCAAGTTTGCGAGGCACCTCATGAAGGTATGTTTGGACAATACAGCTCTTTTAATTTTTGGGTCGTTTCCTCTGTGAGCAGAGAACGGGATGTTATGTAGTCTGTGGGTGTGCATACACATAAAAACATAAATGACCAACTTTATGGACGTATTTAAAGTTGATAACATGAGTTTAAAGTGACGATAAATGACCACAGTGTTCTGATTCTTTTAAATCTTGTTTCGGTTCAACAAAGTGTTTCCATCTGACCATTTTTAGGCCAAACCAAAACAACAGAGCCATTTTTAGTTTTTCCACATCTGTCCCACTTTAACCTAGTTTTGTTGCCATTAGACTGGTCGCCACCATGCTGCCCTGAAACAAATTCACTCTTCTTAAAGTCTGTTAACATTTGTTCAGTTTTTATTTTAATCGTGTTTCCTTCAGATTCTGTTAGTCGGGGGTCCCTCATTTTCATCAGTTTAATGCATCAGGCACTGACGTAGTGCTCAGCTAGCAATATGCAACACGTACGCGCTAGCTAAAAAGCTACAGAGGTAGTAGCGAGGTAACGCTTCGTTTCCCTCACTGTGAGCCCCCACCCCCCGGTACAAATAACATGCAACACAGATGTGTCTCCGTGTCCACCCCCCCACCCCCGTCTACAAAAATCACGGAAGATATGAGCGCCCTGCCAAGGCAAGTAAACTAGGGTCAACTCACCCGTGACCATAGCTTCCACTTTAAAATCCTTCCAAAATAAATTACAATGTCAGAAAAGACCCAAGTGCGCTCAGAGTTGTTTTGGCTTTATTTCCACGTGGGTGGTAGGTGTTTTATAAAAAAAATTAAAATGCTAAGTTGCCATGTCACAACCAGCTGCCTGTGTCAAAATAAAAATAAACAAAAGAAGTTTGTCCTAATTCCTTGAATTTACTCATTTTAACAAGACGTCAGATGTTGTGGCCAGCCCTAATGTGTCACAGCAGTCTTGCACACACTCGTCCAGCTCTCCTTTGTGAGGAACGCACCAACTAATCAGCTGGTAACAACTACAGGTTGAATTTAGGCCAATCCCACTGTCAGCATTTATTTTTAGTTCTAATACATGAACACATTATTGCTACGCAGCAATCATAAGATTTTAGTTTTTACTTTCATTTCAAACATTTTCACTAGGGGTGCACAGGTTTCAGTTTTCTGGTTGATCACCAATCTCTAAACAGTCTGACCTGCCGATTCCGATTTTGTTTTATAAACGACACTGTCAGGTGTTATGAGGTCACAATGCACCTTCAATTTTCCAGTATTTATTGAAAACATACCCTTGAACAATATCCTAGAAACAATACAAACTTGTTTTAACTGGCCATGATGTATTGCTCTGAAATATAAATGAAATTCAGACAATTGTTAAAACTACAAAAAAAAAAAAAAAATCAGTAAAATCGGTTTCTCGCGCAAGTATCGACCAATCTCCGATCTCTCAAAATTAAGGAAATCGGGCACCCCTAATTTTCACCTCTTATATTTTTCTTTGCATCTGGAGTCTTCTAAACTAAAACCTTTGTTGTGAACAGACGTGCACATCTGGCTGCAGATTAGCGAGATCATTCAGTGAACCGAAGGGTTCTGGTGTGTTTTTAGGATTTATCATGGCCCGTTCTGTTTAACGATGTTTGACCAAATGTAAACGGGAATTTCGTGATGTTTTGGACCTTGTTCTGTGTTCGCAGGTGAAGCTGAAGAAGTACACCAAGTTCCTTTTTGTCCGGGACCCCTTTGTTCGTCTCATCTCTGCCTTCAGGAACAAATTTGAAATGCGCAATGAGGACTTCTACCGGCGCTTTGCACAAGTCATGCTGCGCCGCTACGCCAACCAGACACCGCCTACCTCTGTGGACGAGGCATTTACGTTGGGCATCCGACCCACCTTCTCTCACTTCATCCGGTACCTCCTGGACCCTCGGACCGAGAAGGACACACCCTTCAATGAGCACTGGCGGCAGGTGTATCGGCTGTGCCACCCGTGCCAAATCCAGTACGACTTCGTGGGCCACTTGGAGACGGCAGAGGAGGACGCCGAGCACCTTCTGCGCCTGCTGCGGGTGGACAACGTTGTGGAGTTCCCCACCTCGCACAGGAACCTCACAGCCAGCAGCTGGGAGTCCGATTGGTTCAGTACAGTACCTGTCGAGGTGCGTAAGGAGCTGTACAAACTTTACGAGCCTGACTTCAGACTTTTTGGGTACAAAAGGCCGGACTGGATCCTCGAAGAGTGATTCACCAAGCTAATGCAAAGAAAATGTCTTTTAAAGTGACCAAGTCATGAGAAACTGAGACGCTTTTGTTCCGGTGTTCCCTAGTCTTGTCTGTTTGAACCGAACGAGCACAAGATTAATGCTCTCAATCCTGAAAGAAGCACACGCATGATGGGAAGCTGGTTTTTAGTTCTTGTTTTAGGTCGGTCTGCAAACAGGTGCACCCTCAGTGCGTAGCGTTTGTGCAGACTCCCTGCTTTTGTCTCGCGCTGTGTGTGCCCACAGTTGTGTCGTGACTGAACCGGATAAACCCGGAGGTCTTGGTCTCCTGCCATTTGTTAGCACACAAACTTGAGGTAGACGGATCAACGTTCAGATTTTTAATACAGGTAGTCCCCGGTTCACGGCGTCATCGGTTAACGGCATTTCGCGTTTACGGCCGCGTCCCCAGTGACGTCATCACACCTCATGGACTTTTTTATGCAGCATTTTATGTTTTTTTCTGAGTTTTTTTTAGGGTATTTTGTTAGCTAACTGCTTGGAAACACATTAAAACACATTAAATCAGGCGTTCTAAGTGCGCAGTTATTGTTTTACATTGAAAAAAACGTGTTTAAAAAGACTTTACCGATCGCCGTTTAGTTTCGGTTTCGTTTTCAGTCTAAAATCCGCGTTTACGGCCGCCACGTGTGAGCAGTTCCGGTTTAAGTCTAAATCGGTATACGGCCGGGCCGTAGGAACGGATCTTGGCCGTAAAACGGGACTACCTGTAATCACATTGGCTGAGTTTATGAAGCTAGCTCATTTGTTCGGGTTTTAATAGAAGTTCTTGAGATTTTGAACGAACAAAGACAAGAAAATGAATGAAATCAGACTCGTGCTTTTCAGTAGGGCATGGTTATTTGCACTTCAAGGTTTAAACAAAGATCTTTTGGAGACATTTGCCTTCAAAGCATGTGCTGGAGATGATTCTCAGCTACTACTACGCCTAATTCTAGCTTATCTGCAAAAATCACAGAGTTTTAGGCATTTTTGGGTTTGCTAAGGCTGTGGCGGCCATCTTGAATGTTATTAGTCTCTGAGTTTCATTCAGATCTGTCTAGATCAGGTCTTCAACCTTCTGGATCAAAAGAACAGTTTCTGCCTCATCACTCTCCAAACAAAATGTGTCCTGAGCCGCAACACCCGCTACAACTATGGTATCAACTGCTGGACCATGGGCCACTTCAATTACAGTGATTCCCCTGCTGTTATCCAAGGAGGGTGCCCCACTCTATCAAAAGAACTGAGAACCCTGCCTACCTACTACACCCCCCCCACCCCCTCCCCCGACTTAGCACTAAGCTAAAGGCACACAATATAGATGTACTAAAAAGCTACATATGTAGCACTCCACTTCTCTCATGCACTCCCCCCCACCCCCCACCTCGGTCAACAACTGCTAGCACTAACGTAAAGCTAAGCTAGCGCGCAGCACAGACGTCTCCACCCCAAACCCCACCTCTGTCGACAAAAATCCCCAAACAGATGATCGCCCTGCCAAGGCAAGTGATCTGGAGAATCACTGAATTCTCTAGGGGGGGGGCGGGGGTTCTGGCTGTTAAGGGTGACATTATGAAACTAAAAATATATAACAAACTTTAATATTTATTGATATTTTTACATTTTAGGACAATAAAAGGGCCACGTTTATTTAAAAAAGGACTATTTATAATAAATGCCAAACGCTGCCGGCCTGTGTGAGTCGTCTTTCTATTTGTGGGAAAATTAAACAAATAATAAAACATGAATTTAAAGTGTGTATAAAAAATCAGCCATTTTGTTGGACTTATAATTGAAGGAATTTTTTTTTTAATTAAAAACGAAAGCTTTTCTTTACTTTGAATTTAATTGTTTTATTTTTCTAGTTGTTATAAAATTGTCTCATCATATTTTTTCTACTCAACTTGTTCCCAAAATATTCCAAAGAATTTCTGGTGGAGTTGAAAGAAATATCTAGCTGTAAGGCTGGAAGTGGGATAGATTAAGTAGCTAAATCTAACCATGCTGTGCTCCTTGTATTAGTACTACCGGTATTCACATATTTGGAAAAAAAAAAAAAAAAGGCAATAAAACAGCTAAAGTTTTACAAGCCAACAAAATTAAATTTTATGTTTGGTTTAGTTAAAGTGTCAAAGAACTGCTGCAGTGAGACCAAAGAACCACATGTGGCCCCAGAGCCACAGGTTGCAGACCCCTGGTCTAGTGGTTCATGAGACATTTTACTAACAGACCGACGGACAAATGAACGTGCACAATTACGTTTGCTTTTATGGTAGTGGGGGAAAAATAAAAGAACATAAGCAAGTTTTTTTTTTTTTTTTTTACACAACTGCTCAGATCTGTGACGTTTACTGACAATGTCTGTGAGGAAACAACAATGCTGGCGTGTTCACAGCATGTCAGACACCGTTAGCATGTTAACAGTATGTCAGACACTGTTGGCGTGTTAACAGTATGTCAGACACTGTTGGTGTGTTGACAACGTGTCAGACACTGTTAGCGTGTTCACAGCGTGTCAGACACTGTTGTCATGTTCATAATGTGTTGGACACTGTTGTCATGTTCACAGTATGTCGGACACTTTTAGCATATTCACAGCGTTTCAGACACTGTTAGCATGTTCACAGTATGTCAGACACTGATAGCATGTTCACAACCTGTCGGACACTGTTAGCATGTTCACAGCGTGTCTGACACTGTTAGCATGTTCACAACATGTCAGACATTGTTAGCATGTTCACAGCGTGTCTGACACTGTTAGTGTGTTCACAGCATGTTGGACGTTGTTAGCGTGTTCACAGCATGTTGGACGCTGTTAGCGTGTTCACAGCGTGTTCGACACTGTTGTCATGTTCAAAGCATGTCAGACACTGTTAGCATGTTCACAGCATGTCAGTTACTGTTAGCGTGTCCACAGCGTGTCAGACACTATTAGTGTGTTCAAAGCGTGTTCAAAGCGTGTTCAAAGCGTGTCCACAGCGTGTCAGACACTATTAGTGTGTTCAAAGCGTGTTCAAAGCGTGTTCAAAGCGTGTTCACAGCATATTCACAGCGTGTCAGACACTGTTAGCATATTCACAACATGTCAGACATTGTTAGCATGTTCACCGCATGTCGGACACTGTTAGTGTGATCACAATGTGTAAAACTGTTAGCGTTTTGACGTGTCAGACAGTGTTTGCAGCGTGTCCGGCACTGTTGGCGTGTTCATTGCGTGTCTGACACTGTTAGTGTGTTTACAGAGTGTTGGACATTGTTAGCGTGTTCACAGCATGTCAGTTGGTTTTCATACTTTTTGTGGTTCGACTGCGTGGCTGTGAGCTCACTGTTCCACTCAAAAGACACAAGAAGACATGAAGCTGGAGTTGTTTCTCACAGTTTTCTGCTTCTAGCAGCAAATCTCACAGTAGTTCCCTCAAAACCAGCGTCTGTTGTTTTTCTTCTTCTGCTCGTAGTCTTCTTTGCCTGCCGGGTTTAGGCACCACATTTTTTTTTACATGGAAGTGACGTGAACTGCAGCTCACACAGCTGCAAACATCTGGCTGCTTGTACCCTGAGGGACCCTAAAACTGACCAAACAGAAACATGCAGACATATAACGGATGGTTAACCCCCCCCCCCACAACAGTCACCTCGTTAACGCAAGATGTCGAGTCAAACATTGTCGCTGCCAACAGATATTTCTGTTTTTTAATTGGTTTATTTTGTAATTGGTTTATTTTTAATTGGTTTATTATCTAGACTTGGTTTTAAAAAAGCAACAGTACGTGATCAGTCGGTCTACCTCTGAACCGCAGCATAACACTCGTGCTGTACTCTCATGCGTTCTGAAAGGGATTGTTACGGTGAAAGTTTGTACTCTTTAGCAGAAGCTCTTCTCTTTTTGTACCTCGGAACATGACGAGTTTCTTCATGCTGCATAAAAGACGCTCACCAGTGAACTGCGCTGCAAGTTTCAGATGTTCGGCTCACGTTCAGCTCATTTCCTGTCAAACTTCAGAGCTGCTTGCTGGATTGGGCCACCTTGTAGCCTCGGCGTAACGAAGCACAGCAGCTCGAGTGGGCGGCACACTGACTCGTTAACTCGATCAACTAGTCTCATCTTGTTTTTAGAGACATTAAACTGACTGTTGGACTAACTCCACATGCACAGGCGTGCCTCTGTGCTTTATGTTATTTTATAATGCAGTGTTTGTTGCCATCAGTGTTTTGATCTTTTGTGTTTGGACACAAACTGAAGCTATAAACAGGACTATGTTGTTTCGCTTCCCCACAGTACAACGAGCGTGCTTTTGAATTGTAGCCTCATTTCTTCAAACCAGCAAATGGTGCATTTCTGTTGCCCAACCCTGACCATGCATCCAAACTGGTTTGATGTTAGCATTTTAGGAAAATCCTCTAAATCTGGTGCAAACTGAGATTATTAGTTTAAAGGGACGTGGAGGGGATGATTCTCCTTTGAGAGGAAAACAGGAAGAGCAGAAAGTGCCTTTGGTTGCAAAAGTTTACACTGCAAATGCAAAAAGTATTTTTGTAGGACTTAATTTGTACTCAAACCTGTACGAACCACAGCAGTTTGATATTCTGGGACGTGTTTGTCCCACGTTGACGTTTACTGGGACCAGAATAAAACTGACGCCTTTAGGAGGGCCGTGAACGTTTCATCTAAACCTTTGTGTTGTGTTCAAGGGATCATCCTCCTCGCAGGATTTCTCAGTGGCTCAGACTGAAGTCACATATCACAGATGTGCTCATGTTGTCTCAGACTTTTATTTTTATTTTTTAAGTGTTTGATCATTGTGGAGTAAAAAATAACTAAATATAAAAGTTGAGTCATTTGGTTGTTGACTGTTCGATGTTTTCAATCAGCGTCTCACTGTTTGTATCGTGAGTCCGCTTGTATTTTTTCACTGTGGGAAATTGTTTTCTTGGCTTGTGTTTGAATGCAAACTAATAGAAACGTGCAATAGAATGGAAGGAAAAAAAAAAGAAAAGGGAACAGTTTATTTATTGGAATAATAAAATGTTTCTTTTCACAAGTGAGTGCTCTGTCTCTGAGGGCTGCTTGGCCTTAAATAAAGCTGAGTTCATGTTTGTCCATTTCACTTGTCGCCAAATGTTTCACATTCTGACCTCATACAAGCTGCACGCTAACAACACAGCAGATATTTAGTTTGTTCGTCCTGAAATGTGTAAATATCTTTTCAGTTTCGTGTCATAACGTGATCTGCTGTTCATCCAAGAAATAATAAAGATTGACATTTTGACCCTGTCTCTTTAAATCTGAGGTCCTAAGGACATGAAGTAAATAAATAGGCTGCACGTTCTTAGTGGGTTCAGGCATTAGCAAGATGATCTGTGGTGAGAGTAGGGGGCAGGTGGAAGAGAGTCTGGAGAGGGTGAGGTAAACTCCATTGAGAGAACTTGAAGATACGCAGAGGAGACATGGTGGATATAAATCAGGAGAAAACTGAATATTTGTGGATGCAGTGATGTAACAGAGGAGGATGCTGGGATAGATGATCTGCTGTCGCCTCCTAAAGATGGCAGCCAAAAGAAGAGGATGAACACGCATCAGCAAAATGTTTGTAGATTAACTTTAGCATCGTCAAAGTCTGCTGGGGAGCAGGACAAAAACACCACACCAGTGTATTGTTTTTACCAGGTCTCTCTTGTAAATGAGTCCTCGAGGCTCACTGGGATTAACTTGCCTAAATAAAGGTTGAATGAATTTCTTCTCAAGTGAAGTGGGTGTTCAGGTCTAAAATGTAACCCGTGACACTCACTATGATTGACTGCCCAGGTCTTTTGGCTGAAAATGGACAAATTAGAATATTTAATGGAGCAAAACAACCTAAAGGGAAAAACAAACCCATACATTTCTTCAGATTACTGGAATTTAGAAATAAGATTATTCATGATGATGTGTTTTACTGCCCTCTAGTGGTCAGAATGATAAACTACAACAGACACTTTGGGCAGTTTGAATCAAACACAGTGCTGTACTGTATTTCTGATTGAGAGCCAAATGTTTAATTTTTAAATAATTATTATGTTTGTACAGTTACAGGGTGGAAGTTGTTCAAAGAAAATTTCAATGATTGTTGTAAATACAATGATACAACCATTAACCTGTCCTCACTGATGAAAATATATTTATAATTTCAGTATTGTACAATAGTTGTAGTTTAACACATTTGTTTGTATTACACACATATCAATATGGTAAATAATACATTTATGTTCACTGCTTTTAGTTTCTGCGTAACCAGAGTTGCCTACCCTGTACTGTGCAAAAGTCTTAAGTCAAATCATTATTTTTATTTATTATTTTTAACTTTCTGCCAAACGTGTTCTATTTTAAGTTGGTCCTTGGTACAAGGATTTCAAAGTTTGTTTTTGTTTTAGCTGCTCTTCACACGTGTATAGTTCAGTCATTCTACCCGAGCATTTTTATACAAACTTTTTTTTTTTTTTTTTTTACTTAAAACAACCATTTAAGCTGCTCCTGTCATAAACTCAAAGCTCATTGTTACATTTCATAATTTGTTGTTGTTTTGTTGCTTTCAGTGGCGTCTGGGAACATTAAAGCTTCTGATATTACATCAGAAATAAAAAGTCTTCTTGGTAATAAAGTCCAAGTTCCCCAAAGAGCATCTGCTCAGCAAACACAACTTCTAATTGATGAAAAGTTAAAAATAATGTACTGTATTGAGAGTTTTGGTTCCAACAGTTTTTCAACCAACATTTTAAACCTGTTATCTGTCACGTCATATAGTTTTAGTTTCCAAGGCATAAAAACAAGTTTCACTGCAGACACTTTCTGTTCAGGCCTTAACAGTTGTTGTAAAAAGGCAAACTAGAAAGTTCCTGGAGAAACTGATGGGGACTGCCACATGGCGGCCATTTTAAAACTTTGATTTGACAGTCTTCTCTAAGAAACAAATAACTAATTTCAGATCAATATGACAACAAGTCAATTAGTTATAGCCTTTTTTTTTTTTTAAGCTATGGTGGCCATCTTGAAGTTTTTTTTATATGGATTCAGTCTATTGGTGATTGTTCTCAGCTACCACTACACCAAATTTCAGATGACTAGCTCTAAAAACCTTTTAGTTATATCCATTTGAATTTAACTTTGGCGGCCATCTTGAATTTTTAGATTTGAATTCAGCTTGTGTTGTGTGTTGCTGTCTTATATGACCACACCAAATTCCAGCTCAGTATCTCTAAAAATATCTGAATTATCATATTTTGTCTGTTTTAGCTAAGCCGGCCATCTTGGATTTTTTAATTTGCATTAGTAATGTGTATAACAACTCACTCTCAGCTACAATCATAACAAAACTCAGCTCAGTATCTCAAAGAATGACTGAGTTATAGTCAATTTAGTGTTTTGTAAGGCAGCCATCTTGAACCAACATGGCTCCAAAAGTTAATCAGTGTTTTGTTCAGCTCTTCAGTCTTGGTCATGTGACCCCACTGTGGCTGTTTAGAGGCTGTGAAGAGTTCTGTCAGTGTTTTTCAATGAGAAAAATGGTGTCTTTGTTAATTACGATGCCATGGTAATTCAAAACGACAATAAAAGTGATATCGCGCATCACGGCGCCGAGCCGGTTGTTTTGATATTTGTGGGGGTACACGCTGCGGTTCGGCTGCATTAAAGCTGAAGATCAAGACTCCTCAGGTGGATAATAATAATATCCTCACTAGGCAGCGCCTGATAACTTTTAAAAGTAAAATGTAAGAATCATAATTTGTGTGTTTATTGGGTTAGCGTTGTTCGTCTTTTGGCTCATGATCAGTTTCTCTCATTCCTCCGTGGGTTTGATGAGGTATCCGTTGAACGTAATGTAGACGTCAACGTCGTCGCTGTAGATGGCGTTCTCCCGCTCCCTCTTGTAGAGGCGGACCCACACCTGGTCCTCCAGCTGCAGCGCCAACATCAGGCTCTGGCTCTGCATGATGGAGCGGTCGCTGGGCTGCGCGTAAACGATGGCCCGCTCCGTCTCGTTCTGCATGATGTGAACGTACGTCTCCTTGAAGTTCCACGTGTGGATGTTGACGTTGAAGAAGTAGACCCCCGGGATCCGGCAGAGGAACTTGCCCCGGAACATGTCGAAGTGCTCGTCCAGGTTCACGAACACCGTGTCGAAGATCAGCGCCTGGTGGGCGTCGCTGCTGTGGAGGGATTTACGGCGGGCCACTGAGAAGGCAGCGTGCTGGACTTTGCAGGGGTCTCCTGGAGGACCTGCCTGACCCTTGCTGCCCTTTGACCCCTCAGGGCCCTGGGAACCTGGGGGACCTTCCTGGCCAGTTTTACCTGGAGTCCCTCGGTCTCCACGATCTCCTTTGTCCCCTGAAAGAAAATATGATAGTTATACTTATGTACCAGGTACCTACCAGGGATGTTCCCGCCGTGTCATGAAGTAACGTGTTACCTTGTACTGACGGGGTCTGAACTCTGTAGGTACCAAGTACTTACACATGGAATACCAGGTATGTACCAAGTTGTTAAAGAATAAGTACCAGGTAAGTGAAAGGTAGATAATGTGTAAATACTTGGTATGTACCAAGTAAGTACCTTTTACATACCAGGTAAGCACCAGGTTAGCATCACATACTTACTGGGTATATACCCTGTAAGTATTTATACCTGCCAAGTAGCAGATACTTACTGACAGGGTGCCTACAGGAACTGGGCTGTACTATGAAGTAACTTGTTACCCTGTACTGACCAGGGTACCAAATACTGACATGTGTAATACAAGTTAAGTACCAGGTAGAAAAGCAAATACACAATTGGTAAGTAAAAGTTAAGTAACTGGTAAGTGCTAGGTACATAATCCAAAAGTACCAGGTGCACAATATGCATGTACCTAGTAAGTACCTTTTACATACCAGGTTAGTACTCAATAAGTACCAGGTACATACTCAATACATTCCATGTTGTACCCTGTAGTACCAGGGATGTACCCAGTAAGTAGTAAATATGTACCAGGTTAGTAACATTAGTGTTACGGCTATTTGTTTATTAGGAAAGTTGCCAAGTACTGTATGTAGTACCTGAGATGTATAGGGTTTGCACCAGCTTTATTTTGACCTGGAATGTACTTTTTACCTACAGAGTACGCACCTGCTACTGAGCTGGTAGGTGCTTAGTATTTACTAGATATTAACCTGGTACTTATCTGTTATGGTGTGTACCCAGGTGAGTAAAAGGGATTTACACTTATACTAACCTGTACACTTTAAGTACTAGGTACATATTTTGTAAATAGATGGTCTATAGTAATTACATAAGTACTAGGTTAGTGTCCAGTAAATGTCAGGTACATCCTGTAGTTATCAGGGAGTTACCAAAGCAAACCTGGTATTTTGTATTGCTACTGATAACATTAAAGAGAAAGTTCTGATCTTTGGATCGTGTTGTGGGAAAAACCAGAACCATCTTTAAAGTCAGGGAGGCCTTCAGTGGCCTCAGACCTTCAGGGGCAGGTGTTATTTTGGTTTAACGAGGCCAACACAACCTCCTGAGGCTGATTATGTCTCCCACGCAGAAAGTTCATCAGAGACCAGACTTGGTTATGTGGGTCTTGGCTCAGTGTTCCGACGATGGATGACTTCACAGTCAACACCGACTAAACAGGATTAATTCTCCTAAAACCCAAAGACACACACCTGCAGGAGCAGAGACGACTCCTTCATTGAATCCTTTTCGTTTTCACCTTTAAGAGACTTTAAGATTTAGTTTCAAAGCTGTAAGCACGTTGGGTACCTTTCAGGATGGTCATGTTGATGTAGGTGTGGAGCTCTGGGCCTCTGCTGCTCTCTGCTGCCCCCTGGTGGTCACAGCATTGTCTGCAGGCGTCTGGAGGAGCACTGGGAGGGGGCGCCCAGACCACAGAGGAGAGGGACAGGAGGACAAGGAGGACTCCCAACATAACTGTCCCTAAAATAACAGCAGACACGCTTCATTACTTGAAGTAGAAGAATTGTTCTAAAACTTTGTTTTTAGCTCATTTCCGCTGTTAAAATCTGCAAAGGTCTGATTCCCAAGAATTATAACAGGAAATCCTGTCAGTTTGAGCATTTTAAACTCAAATACAGGACAGAACAAGAAATAAATATGATTACAATAGCTTTCTGAATTGAAATCTTTAAAGGAATGTGCATTGCCTTTTAAAGTTTTGGACTAAAAACATCTTCTGAGCAGCAGAGACAGAGTTAGAGCTGCTTCAGTCAAACTTTCAAATAGTGTTGAGCACAAACTCAAGATCTTGCAAGATTTGTTACGTGTGGAGGATGACTCCCAGCGACCATGTCGAACTTTAGCTCAGAGTCTTTATTTGACTGCGTTATTGATATTTTTGTGTTGCGTGAAGATGATCAACTGTGGCGGCCACCTTGAATTGCCTTCACTTCAAAAGTTAATAATTTGTAGTCATACATCCAGATAATAACTTCTGAGAGGTTCATTAAAATCTGTCCAGTGGATCATGAGATATTTTGCTAACAGACAGACAGGGTTGACTGTAATTATGTGTGGTGTTTCCTCCTCACAAAAAATAAAAAACAACAAAAGACACGGTTGCATTTCTTTGGTAGTTTGAACAGAAAATAAATATTTGTTCAAATAATATTACTTATATATAAATAACACTGTGTCAGTAAAATATTGCTCCAGGCTCAGCAGATATCTGTGGGATAAAACTGTATGTGCTGAAGGATTTAAATGATCAGGGTTAAAGTTATAGTTCAGATTTACTGACGTAGGGTTCTGCAGAAAGATTAAGAACAATAAATATCTTACCTGTTGTAGATAGTTCCTTGAAATATTTCAGCTTAGACGAAATAGAGTTTATTTCTGACCAGTCTGATGAGCTAATGGCTAGTCTGACTGGGGCTAAGAGTGAAGTTGACATTTTAAAAACCAATTTTAACAAAGGGCAAATAAAGAAATAAATAAAATAATTAGTATTTATAAACAGGGTAATCATGAGATTGCACTTTTCAAAACATTATTATTCCCATCAGGAAAATATTTTTAAATCTAGTTTCTCTTTCTATCAAAACAAACTTTGCCTCCACAAACTGCTCATGGTGCGCAGCTGATTCAAAATTTAAAACTTACATTAAGAAAGCAGTAAACAGTGAGAATGAAGGTAAATGTAACATTTTTATCAAATGCACCATAACTGCTTGTTGATAGTTAATTATAATTACATCTTTATAATCTAAATAACTGCATTACCGGTACTAACTATCTATTAGTCATTCATTATGGGCATTATTCTTGTTAATGTGGGACCCTTAAAAATGTCATGCTGGTTCATGCAATAAATCTTTTAACTGTCTTTAATTTCATCAGTAGCCAAATAACATTCTGCAGCTAGCTGTAGCACTTTGATGCAGCCATCAGTAGCTCAAATATCGTATTCCTGTTGGAATAATTGTGCAACGTTAAAATAACAAAAAAAGTTTGACTAAAACTAAGATAAATTTGAGACTGTTTTAAATCCGGCAGCAATCTCGCTCTGACTAGTCATTAGCTCATCAGTCCACTCCAAATTAAAATCACTTTCTTTAAACGGAGGTGGTTCAAAAAGCTATCTAGAGCAGGTAAGATATTAATTGTTCATAATTGTTCCCACTTCCTGTACAACCAGCTGGTGTTCTCTCAGGCCATTCTTTGAACATACGTTCTAATTTCAATGAAACGTCTTCCAAGAATATTCCCCTTCAGACAAATTTAAGACAAACCCTGTGGTTCTGTGTGCACCACCGGGATGTTCTGAACACCAGAACCCATCAGAACCCATCAGAAATCTGGGGACATCCAGTCAGAGGTGCTGGACTTTAGTTTATTCACGTTACTTTGTTTGTCTAAACAAAAGGGTCCGGGTCAGCTCGTGGTTCTTCTGGGCCCTCAGTCTGTTTTCTCTCATCCCATCTTTAATCAGAAACGCACAGCTGATGCTCAGATTCCCGGAGGACTCCTCATGTGTTTCACACAGCTCCTTACATAAGAGCTTTAACACAAATCGTTTGTAAAGACTTCAGGATAAGCAGAAAAAGCAGCACGAACATATTTAAAACATAAAAAGTCAGAGGAATACAACCGCTCGCAGATGGAGGTCGTCTCAGAGGTCAAACGTGTCCTACAGCTCTGCAGATGGACTCTCTCACCTTGCTGAGTGGACCCCTCCTTCACGTTCTCACACAGAATCCTCTGGTTCTGAAAACAAAACAGCTGCTTGATCCAAACGCAGGAAGCAGCTTTGCCTCATTAACCTGTTTTAGCTGCTTTTACTTTGACGCAACATGTGGCTGAGGTCTGATCACGCACAGCTGCATGCTGACAATGAGGGAAAAGAGACAAAACTCCCAAGTTCTGCAGGGCGAAGGACAAGGAACTCCCCTTCAGACCCTCAGGAGTCCGCCCTTCCCTTGAATTCCTCAAGCCCTCCAAAACTCCTGCTGCCTCAGCTGCAAGAAAAAAGAAAAGGCTGTCAGTCTGACGCGTTACCGGACCAAGAATGTTCAGCTCTTTTTCAAGTGAGAGAAATTAAACAACTAGAGGAAACTGCATTTCCTGCAGAGATGCAGCTGAATGATTGTGGCTGAAACCAGCTGGAAAGGTTTTAATCGCTGAACTGCCAACTGGTGTGAGTTGAATTTGAACAGCTGACGTTTGTTGAAAACATGAAAATAAAAGCAGCCAAAATGAACAGAACAAGCTGAAATAGGCTGAATAGATGACAAACGGTCAGAAATGAGCAGAAGAGAAACTGAAATAAGCTGAAAAAAAGTGAAATTAGCACAAAGAAGTAGCTGAAAGGGCTAAAATAAAGCTGAAATGAGCCAAAAGTCACTGCAGGAATGTCCTGAATGAGCTGAATGCTTTAATATGTGAATTGTTGAAACAGTAGTAACATTCCACATGCCGAAAAATGTGTGGAAGAAAAACAGAACTTCAGTGTGAGAAAGATTTAGACACAACCAGACGATAAATACTGATTAAAACTGCAGAGGATATTAGATGTAAAATGTCACAAAGTGAAATAAATCCCAGATTATTGAGGAAAATAATACTTTAAGTGGTTACCTCAGAGTGATACTTTAGAGCTTTTAAAGTGAGGTTTTGTAAAAGTGTTATTAACAGCTCATATCTTACCTGTTGTAGATGGCTCTGTGAATGACCTCAGCTTGAAGAAATAGTTTCCTTCTGACTGGAGTGATGAGCTAATAGATAGATGGGGTGAAGCGAAGACCAGTGTGGGTTGCTGACGTCTCAAAACAACTTCAGCCTCAAACATTTCTCACATCGGTATAAATAAAGATGGCCGTAGCATCTCCGCCTTCTCCTGCTGTTTAGAAATAAAGTCAAAGTGTCAGATTGTAGCGTATTTGAGCAGTAAGTAAAAAGGATCGACAAAAGTGTAAAGTTGTCTGAACATGTTTTTAGTCTTCAGTCAGAAAAATGTCCACTCATTTACATGAAGGGGCGGGACTTAAAAACTGCCACCAGCCACCAGGGGGCATCATTCTTTGTGGCTAGCTTTGACGTGCAGTAGTCCCTTGCTACTTCGTGGTTTGACTTTCATGGACTCGCTCTTTCGCTGTATTTCAACGGTTGTCAACTTTAATATTGTTCGTGCAATTGGGACGGCACGAGATAAAAAGATTTTAAAAAAAACAGACAGGTAGTTTGTGGTCTTCTTTCAATAAGCCTACACTGCAATGCCAGCCAAAGAACTACATTACCCAGAAACCAACAGTGCTTCCAGCCGCTGCTTTCTGCTGAAATATAGGGAGAGTTTTGATCCGATCCAAACCTGACAAAAAATTTAGGTCCTTTCGCTCAGTGGATGCAGAAAGCCGTACGGAACCAAACGGGAATTGGACCAGGACCACTTCCAGCCTCACCGTGCAGTTTGAATGCTGCTTGCCAAACCATGAAGCCTCTTAAGCTGGAGGTCTGGTGTTTTCTCCGGAGCTCCCCCACCCCGGACTTTTTCACCCAGATCCCTCTGGATTATTTGGACTCGATGGGGACCACTGTATGGTTTTGTGCTGGCTCTCAGAAGGTCCGGCTCTCCCTAAAAGCATCTGGTGTTCAACGGCTGCAGAGAGCCAACCAGAACCAGACCAAGGCTGGTGAGTACCTATATAAAATTTTGCAGTACTGTAGAGTACAAATAGGTATGTTTTCTAAAATGACAGGTTCAAGAGTTTAGAACATTGCAAGAGTGTGGGAATGGTTTATAAAGTCTTAAAATATATAAATACTAAAATAAATATAAAGTTTCTGTGGCTTTTCACCTATTGCGGGTGTGTGTGGAACGTAACCCCCGCAATAACTGAGGGACTACTGTATCTAAATTATTTAATTACAGGTGACTGTGACACTTTTTATTTAAAAACTTTACATTGCTGTCAATTTTGCTTTACACAGATCGTGTCAGAAAGATTTAACAATGATCTACGAGCAGACTGTGAGAGGTCAACGTGTTATTTGATGTAAAAACTGACAAAAACCTTTCAGCCGTCATTTTTCTGTGGGTCAGCGTGAACGTTCAGTCCCTCCTCAGGGAGCGTCGAGCTGTAAGCTGAGTTCTGTCCGTTCATGCAAAACACCGAGGAGAGCGTCCTGCTGCACTCAGCCTGAGACACTTTGTGTCCCCTTAAAATGAACTGTTCTGCTTTAGGTCCAGAAAGAATGAAAAGCAGCATATGAGGACAGAACCGAAGGTTGCGAGCCAGAACCAAGTTTGTGTTCTTGGCTCGTTTGCTGCAGCAGGAAGAACATTTTGAACAGATTAAATAAAACAGTCTCCTTCTTTGATTAAACAGAACAATTACCTGATCCCAGACCAGCTTATTTAATGCACCGTGTGACTTGGAAGATGCAAAGACTTCACCTACGGTACTCCAGGATACCGCGACTATTTTAGTTTTATTAATATTTTCCCATTAGACATTTATTTAATATATTATTGATAAAAACATCCACAGTTTACTAGGAAAGAAACAGAAGTGTAAAGACCAGGAAGTAAATCAGTTTTATCTGCTTAGTGAACCTTGCATTTGCTGCTGAGGCTGAGTAACCTGAGCTGCACGGCCCCAGGCCTCCTCTTTTACGCCCTGACACGCCGTTACGTCATGGAAACATTCCTCCATGTTTCCAGCTAATGTTAGGAGACGTGTTTGATGTCTGATGGTGCTCGACCTGAAGGAAAAGGACTCTGTGTGCCAAGCAAGAATCAACGCTCCTCATTTGATGTTCTGCTTCATTTGGGGTGACATCATGGCAACACTGTCTGTTTCTCCCAATCTCTGCTATGAATTAAAGAGATCTTTGGATTTTTAGTGAGGGTGCATTGTGGATAAAAGGTTATGAACAGTACACAAATTACACAATCCTTCGGCCACGTACCAACCAGACCCAATCCAGAGGAGAGGTCAGTGCCTAGAGGTCATTGTTTGTTGTATGTTTAAATGCAGAAAATGATCTCTTGAATTGTTTATGTATAATTATCATTTTGACCAGTGTATCAGTGATGATGTAAACTCTGCTGCTGACAGCCTGAAGCGCTGGTTCTTATTTATTGACACTTTTTACTTGTTTATTTGTAGTTTTTTTTTTTCTTTCTTTTTTTTTTAAATGTTTGAATCAGAATTTATGGGGTGCCAATTTTAAAGTTGCACAGTCAAAAATTAACATAAATATTTTTGGTTTATTTAGTTTTTAATAAGAAAAAAGTTATTTTTTTCAAAGTCATATTTTCACCGTGTTATTCATATATCTATAAATGTCATAGTTTCCAACTAAATATTTAATTTGCAAGATAAATATTTAATTTACAAACTAAATACTTTACTTGCAAGTTAAATATTTGGTTAGTAAACTAAATATTTTGGTATAAATTAAATATTTAGTATACTAACTAAATACTGTACTTAATTTCGAAGCTAAACATTTAATTCCTAAACCAAATACAGTATTTAATTCGCTTACTAAATATTTACCTTGAACCTAATTATATATTTTACAAACCAAAAATTTAATTTCAAAAATAAATATTTAATTTGCTAGCTAAATATTTACCTCAGACTTAAATATTTAACTTGCAAATTAAATACTTAATTTGTTAGCTAAATATTTAAATTGCTAATTAAATATTTAATTTGCTAACTAAATATTTTGGCTTGCACCCAAATATTTAACTTGCTAGCTAGCAAGTTAAATATTTAGGTGCAAGCCAAAATATTTAGTTAGCAAATTAAACATATAAAGGTTTACGTTAAAAATATCTTCTATGTGTCAGATAAGATGTTAAGACCGTGTTTTGTCCATGGGCCTTGAGACTGACACACATGCTCTAAAGTCTCAAATAAGTACTTATTATATTATCATTATATTAAAAAAATTTTTAAATACTGTATACTGCAACAAGGCCAGAACTAGGTGACAAATCAACACCTGAACTTTTTATTCTTAATGTTTAATTTGTTCAGATGGACACCTGCCAGCTACTAGAGGGCACTTGCTCTTTGTGGCTTCAACTTCCATCTTCTGGTCCCTTCTCTAGTTATAATTCAAGTCAGTGGTTTTCTGCAGTTGCTTGGCTGTGGCGGCCATCTTGAATGGAGTTGACAGAAAAAGTTAATGAGTTACTGACGTTAGTCCATTGGTTCATGAGCTGATCTGGTAATGTGACACACACACACACACACACACACACACACACACACACACACACACACACACACACACACACACACACACAC
>JARVGV010000412.1:8698964-8712295 GCA_031762435.1 Hypsolebias longignatus | reverse complement strand
CTGTACAAACTGTTTCCTATTTTTCAAATAGCTAGATACCCACTGTAATGCTGGTCCTCTAATACCATATTTGTTCACATTTTCAAGGAGAATACATAGTGTGATCATTAGTATCAAATGCTTTTTTTAAATCAACAAAAAATACTGACACAATATTGTTTTTGATCAACAGCAATTTGAATTTAAAAAAATGCTCAAGAGCAAAGTAATTTACAGAAAATAAGCGAAATTAGTAAAAAAAAAAAAAAAAAGAAAACTACATTGAAATAAATAAATTTCATGTGTGCTGCATACTTAAGCCTTCTCCGAAGGTGTTGAAGGCCCCACTGGATTTTATCGCTGCCACCAAAAGACAAAGGCAAGACACATTTTTGTGTGTCTGCCAAAATATTTCACTCACTGTCCGGAGTTTAATGAAACGTTCAGAGAAGGTTGGATGTTTATCTACAAATGATTGACCCAATTCAAGATGGCGGCCGCCGTTGACTGCCCTTAGAAAACACACACATGGCTACAATTCAGTCAGTTTAACAGATACTGTGCTAAAACTCTGCGTGGTGGTAGCTGAGCATCATCATCAAAACCTCTTTGAACTGTTGCTTAGCATGTGATGTCACATTTTCAGGGTTTTAACCAAAACCAGCACAATTCTCTCACTCCTCATCATAATTTAATCTCAGATTAAGAAAGTCAGTGTGTATTCCTTTAAGAAAAGCTACGCCCTGATTTAAAATGTTTTACTTTTTTCCTCCGCCCCCATGAGGTGGTGACAGCTGACCACGCCCAACTGATGGTTCCTCTCGTCCTGGAGAAGAATCTGTGGTCGTCCATTCCAGGAGAGGACACCATCATGAACCTCCCAGGTTTCTGGCTGCTTCGCAGGGAGAACCTGGAGTATTTCCCACGGAACAGCAGCTACTGGGACCGCTGCATGGTCGGAGGTTACCTCTCCCCCAAAGTGGTCCTCGAGGTCTTCGACAAGCTGGTTGCCGGCTCCATCAACTGGCCGGCCATCGGGAGCGTCCTGGATTACATCATCCGTCCTGTGGTTCCCTCGGAGACGCTGACCCTGGAGGTTCAGTACGAGACCAACCGCAGGCTCTACGTGGACTTCCTGCCTTTGCTCGTGATGGAGGACGGAACCTCGCTGATCGCCAAGCCGCACCGGCTCGCTGCGGAGCGCCACGAGAACCTGTGGCGGCAGAGCTTCCGCGTGGCCGAGACGGCGCGCCTCAGGGCGCTGGATCAGGAGGATGGGGGCTGCCGCTGCGCCTGCCTGAAGGTGGCGAAGGCCGTGTGCAAGCTCACCCCGGCTCTGAGCCGACTCAACGCCAGCCAGCTCACCAACGCCATCCTGCTGCTGAGCGAGAAGGAGGGGGACTGGACCCAGGAGGCGCTGGCCGACCGCTTCCTTCAGCTGCTGCGGACACTGGTGGAGCACCTGGAGGCTGGGAGTCTGCCGTGCGCCCTCAGCCCCAAGGTGAACCTCTTCTGTGAGCTGACGGAGCAGGAAGTGGACGAGCTGGGGTACACGCTCTACTGCGCCCTGTCAGAGCCCGAGGGGCTGCTGAGGACTGCAGAGCCGCAGGTCTGAGCCCGGTTCTCCGGTACAGTCGTGACTCCTGCATGAAAAACATTTTTACTGCCTCCCTGAAAGCATCCGTACGTAGACACGAGTTTCATGTTGGAGCTGATCCAAATATTTTAATCTGTAGGAGGAAGTGGAGTAGCTAATTAAAGCCAGTGCATTAATGAAATGCAGTTCGTCAAAACGTACACATTTTATTTGATGGATTTGTGTCACAGCATCAAGAGATAAAATATAATAAATGTCTGAACGCCCGTCCAAAAGGTAAATAAATTCTCGATCAGCTTTAAGCAGCGTTGATCTAAATCATCTGTTTTTGCTTTAAAACCTCCACTTGTAAACCAGATTTTTATTAAAACAGTGGCTCAAACGTCTGCAGCCTCCATGTTCTCGTTTCAGCTAAAAACTGGACAGGTTCTGATTTCAAAAGAAAAGTGTAATACAAGTCCTCTTAGTTAATAAATATGGAAAACAGGAAAAACTGGATTTTTATTTTCTGGACGTTTGGAGTTCCAACAAATCGACGTCCTCATTTTGCTGAGTGGAAATTATGTCCATGTGATGGTGGGACACAGAACGGCTCTTTGTTTGTTCTAAAATGGAGGTTTCTTCTCCAAAACCAGAACTCGCATTTGTTTCTTCACTGCACAAGACCCAGCGGCTAAATTAAAGGGGTAGTTCTGCTCTTTTAAAGTGGAAGTCTGTGGAAAGGCTACAAATATCTCACCTAAATATGGCTTTTACATCCAACAGGAATGAGAATCTAATTGTTAGTAGGGATGGGTGTTTATCAAAAAAAAGTTCTTCAACTTTGTAAGAGCTTGTTCTTTTTCTTATCCTCCCATTCCCTCCTGTCCACCTACCAGCCGTCATTTTGAACATAAGACCAACTTCAAAAAAGGTTCAATACAGAAACAACTGGACTTTATTTGTTCCAGTTGTTTCTGTATTGAACCATTTTTGATTTTGTCATGTCCTGGATGACTGAGAATCTTCACCAGCATAAGACCAACTTGCTCTTTGACTCCTGCAGGGCACGTTAATGTAGACAAAAAACTGTTTCAAAGCAGATAAATCAGTTTTAATGTGGTTAATCTCAGCAGCTGCTGTATAAATTACAACACTTCCCAGTTTTGTGTTGTAGCCTTCAAAATGATCTGCAGTGATAGTTAGCTCACCCCAAGTCCTGCAGCTGAAAACCCTGTTTCAAAGGCTTCAGGTACAGAGACCTGTGCTGCTAACTCTGCTAGCTTGAGGGCTTTAGATTTATTTTCACCAGTTCACCCTATCAATTTGAAAGAGGGGCATGTATTCTGATGATAAAGCTGAGCTCACCTGTGAACATAGAGTCCACTTTATAATCCTTTCAAAATAAAATGGCAGAAACTGACTTTTCGAGCTTTTCTTTTCTTTCTATCAGCATGGAGGCAGCGGTGGTAGGTAGGCCTGTCGCAATAAACAATCTAGTAATCACATGATAAATGAAAATCATCAACCTCATTTTCATTTATCGGCTTTGTTTCTTCGTGTCTCTTTCTACTGAAGACACTGGAAGACGAAAAGCTCAACTTTTCTCTTTAAAATCCATTTTAACTCCTATTTTTCCAACATTTCTTCTTAAATTTTACATTACTAATTATTGTCAAATTTCAAACAATATTATTGTTTATCGCAATAATTTCTGGGACAATTGTCCAGCAAAATTTGTGGTCCTGACAGGCCTAATGGTAGGCGTTGTCGTAAAAAGCACCATAGAAAACAACGCGCTTTGTCATTACTGTATTAGATGTTGGTGCCAAAAAAAAAAAAAGTTGCAACATTTGCGTCTGTTTCTCAAATTCGCCTTTTTCCCCCCTACTACTCAATATTTGAAAAGAAAATGCCCGTCCCTAAAAGCTAGTCTGAGGTCATTCAAAAAGCTATCAGCAACAGGTAAGATGTTACTTGTTCATAATCTTTCCACAGAGCCCGACTACACAAAACAGGAACTATCCCTTTAACCAGTCAGTGTTATGCGTAGCCTCACTGGAAGTGTTGACAACTTGCCCCTGTTTGGTTTCAAACCTTCAGTTTGCACTTCTCTGGGTGGGACCTGAACCTTTGCAGCAAACGGTTGTTTTTGCTGAACACCTTTCAGTCGTAAAGCGACCTGCAGGGAGGTTTTCTTCCACCGTTAAACCCAGATTAACTGATCTGTGCCAGGCGGGGATTAGGGTGCAGATTGATGTCGGCCAAACCAGCTGATCATCAGAGCTGACCGGCTCAGCTTGTGTCGTAGGTTACAGGCAATATTTAAAAACTGTTTTTTTTTTTAAAAATCTTTCAGCTAATTTAGCCAAAGTCTTGTGTTCGAGTGGCCTTCATCAATTTAATCTTAATTCAAAGAGTCAAATTAAATCAGTCCATGTTTATTCTGTCTCACAGCTGCTTTTTTTTGTTGACTTTTAGCCTTAAGAGTTGGGGGGGGGGGGGTGCTGAGTAAATATCTTATCCCTACAGCATTGTTTGTGTAGATTATGAAGAGATTTGAGTTCTTTATAGTTTATAAGTCAATACTGGTCAAGATCAGGAAAGAATAAAAACAGGTGACTATTTTTCTATTTATTCGACAGAGGTGTATATTTATTGTCACTGACGCAGCGCTTCGTTTGCTCTGGATGTTACACGTTTATCCGAGGCGTCTTCCTTCACAGGAGCGCTGAGGCGTCACTGTGCCACATTTCCACCGTCGTGAAATAAAACCCAACACAGATCTGGACCTCAGTGTTAAAGGTTATTCGAGTCAGTTGCTGTGATGCATGTGAGCTCTTACCTCTGACTTTTTAATTCAGCTCTGGACTTGAACATTGTGTCACTTTATACGACTAAATGTTAATGATATTCAGGTTTCCATTTTTCTTTTAAGGGGGGAAAATGCCTGAAATTCAATCTAATAAAAGAGTCCATCCAAAACGTGACGTGGTTGTTTTGAGTTTTATTCAGATTGTGGTCATAAGTTTGTGTTAGCGTGCTAAGACAAACATGATTTGTTGTTTTTTTAATAGAAAATCAGCTGCAGTGATTTCAAAACTTATTAAAAACTAAAACAGATTTCATTTTAAGTGATAATTCAGACATGAAGTGGACTTTTTTAAAAAAACGTTCTGAACAATAAATATCTTGCCTGCCTCAGATATGTCTTCAGTTTGGAGAAATCGTTCAACTGCACAAGATTTATGTTTAAAACTGATCTACAAAGGTGATTCTAGAAGTGATACGGTAATCCACATAGATTCTGATGGTTATTTGTAAGCAGCTAGCTGTAGCACTTCTGCTTCCAGCTGGGATTCTTCCTGAAGTAATATCATTTTTATTAATTTAATCTGAAGTTAACGGCTGAGTACTTAAGTCTTTGCCATACATTTAGCTGTTAGTTTAATTCCTACCAGACGGATGAGCTATTTCTCCAAACAAAAGTGGTTATCCGCAACAGGTAAGATACTAATTACTCAATTTGTTTAGTGGAGTCCCACTTCAAAATGTCTAAAAACTTTTCCTTTAAACGAAAGGCATGCTTGTTGAGTTTTTATTCCAAAATGTAAACAAAATGCAAAGCTAAAATTGCTGTATCAAATATGATATATTAAAGTTAATTTACATAAAACAGCTTCACATAAAAGTGCAACGAAAAGAAATAAAACGATCTGATCAGTAGCAGAGCACATCAACACCCCTCATAACTTTTCATATTAATTTATAAACCAGCTTCTCAAAGCTGAAAGGGCAGAAAGACAGCAGCAGTTCTTACAGTGAAGGAACTACTTTACGTCTAATTACTGCGTGGAAGGAAAACTGCCGCGCGTTTTGATTTTTTTTTGTAACGTCCAATTTTTACGGCTTGGCAGCAGCAAACCCAACTCGATCAGCACTTCTGTCGAACACGGTGTAGTACTTCCCAATGAATACATCTCCCAGAATCCAGAGCGGCCCCGCAGGAGGTGGGATGTCCATGGCCATGAAGCCGGACAGACAGATGGACACGCCCATCTGAGTTTCCTGCGTTCAAAATAGGAGACACCAAAATTTAGTTAGGCAAAAACAACAGCTACCTAATCAGTGTCTTAACGATCCTGACCACAAACCCACATTTAACTGGGTCAAAAACAACAACCCGATGCAACAAAAGTTGGAAACATTTGTGGTCAACAGTTTGGACCCAGTCCATCAAGCTAACTGGAACAACTTGTATGTAAACAAATAAATAAATCTTAAAGAGCTCACATTAGTCCTGTTTTAAAAATGGCTACCTGTTCATTTTAAGATTTAAACTTGTTTTATTATTTTTTAAGAAGGTTTAGACCAGAGCACCGAACTTATGGTGATTCTGACTGGAGTCCATAATCTAGATACTTTTAAACGTAGACTAAAAGCCTGTCTATTCAGTTTGGGATAGCTTCTTTTCCTTTCTTTGCTGTAAAGCTCTTTGCGTTGCATCCGACTGGTATGAGGGGTACTGCAGAGATAAACTGATTAAAACAGGTGAGAACCCCATTTCTCCTCAAGCAGGAGTAAAGAGTTTACTTGGCCTTTGTTTACACACTCCTACATATTCTTACATCATCTAATGACTACATTTTGATCCAAAACACATCCTTGTACATAAATAATGCTTTAAAGAGGATATAAATAAGCTGAAATATACTTTTTGTACTTGAAAGCACGTGTGGGTATCTGAATTCATTACAGTAGTCCCTCGCTACTTCACAGTTCTACTTTGGCAGACTCGCTCGTTCATGGTTCTTCAAAATAAGATTGTGCAGGTCACATGACTGTCAGCTTTAATATTACTCACGTGACTGGGACAGTACTGTAAAGTAAAAATGTTAACATAAAAATAAAATACTTTGGACAGGTGCCACAATTTTGTAGTTTTCTCTCAGTAAGCCTCTACTGTATCCCCACTCATATGGACTACATTTCCCAGCAGACAACAGTGCCGCACCCAGAAGCCCCGTTACCTTCTACTGAGATAAGTAGAGGGAAAGTTTGGATCTGATCTGAAAAAGCTAGGTCCTTATTCAAAGTGACTTCGGCACCCAGCGGATGCAGGGAGCTGCACAGAACCCACTGGGAACCGGACCTCCAGACTCATCGGTGAATCTGAGTGCTGCCCGCTGGCCCACGAGGCCTTTCGAGCAGGGAGGTGCCGCTCGTAGATCTGGCGTTCTCTCCAGAGCCCCTGAGCCAGAGAACCTACTGGAACCGGCAGGGTAGGTCTGCCGAAACTGAACCGAGTCGGACTGGAACCAAGCAGCTGTTGTTCTGCAGAGCTGGTGAGTAAAACTGAGTAGCTACATGTACAGAACTGTACGTATGTTGTTAACATTAGTAGGTTTAAGAGTTTAGAACATTACAAGAGTGTGGGAAGGGTTTCTAAAGTCTTAATATATATTTAAATACTAAAATAAATATAACTTTGCTACTTCATGGATTTTCACTTATTGTGGCAGGGGTGGGGGAGGGGAGGGTGGGGTCTAGAACGTAACCACCGCAATAAACGAGGGACTACTGTACCGTCAAAACACTCTAGAAAAACTAAATAAACCATAGCTTTTTGGTTGGGTAAGCCTATATCTTAAAATCTTATAAACTGTAAACTTAAATTAGATACTGTATACCGTATTTTTCGGCCTATAAGTCACATTTCTTTTTGCATAATTTGCATGCCCTGAGACATATAAGCCAAAGCCACATATTTATGGATTTTTTCCCATATTTATAAACCAAGTTTTGGCTGAGATATGACTGTTTTCATTCATTCTGACTGAAAATACTGAACACTACCATTTTCAGCCGCTAGATAGCACCAGAGTAGTACGACATGCCGTTGTATCATGTAATAGATAAAAGTGGCTATTAATGACACAAGCAGCTTGCCATGACTGACACCTTCATCCAGCTCGCCTGGAGCAACCATCAAATCAGCTTCATTTCACTGCGCCACTCGACGAAATGCAGCCGATTTGACCATTAAAGTGCATTTATTAAGTAAAAGTTAAACTGAGACACAACTTTACTGTAATTTTGAGCAAACAAATAATCGTTTTTAAGTGTTAATCTTGTTAAAGTCTTTTTTAAGTCCTGTGCACGACCCAGCGGCCGCCACTTGGCACAACACCAGCCCACATTTCCAGGTTGTCAGCAGTGACGCGTAACAAACACAACTCATCAGTGGTGACGCATAATAGATGTGACGTATACGGCAAAGCAACGTATTTATGGATTTTTCCACTTTATTAGACATATGTGGACTGATGCAACTTATAGGGTGGAGCGACGTTTATGGTAGAAAATACGGTATATTTTTTTCAGCTGCTCCCTGTTGCAGGGGTCTCCACAGAGCGAGTTCACAGCAAAGGTTTATTTGTTTCACGTACAGTAGGATGTGTTTCCTGACACAACCTGGGCTCGAACCTGCAGCCTCAGGGTTACAAGACCAACCACCGAGCTACCACAACTCCTCCTAGATATAGATATAAACTGTCATTTATTTTACATTTAAAAAATGAGCTCTACTTTTGTTTGTAGACATTTATGTGTCATGACTAAAATGTTTCCTGCCTCAGCTCCACGTGTTGTTCACCATCAACGGTGCAACCGTCTCTGTAGGAACAGGAAAGTTGTGCAAAGCTCTAAAGGGTTAAAAAGCACACTGACGCTCTGAGTAACCGAAACGGTTCACACCACAGAAGAACGGTTGTTACTCCTCTGTGACTCGGTCAACAAAGCATTGCCACATTCAGCAACAAGGTTGCTCCAGAGACAACGGTCCAAACCAGCAATGGGTCAACTGCTGTAGAAGGAAAGTGTTCTCGCCATAGCTCTAACAGTTAATATCTTACCTGCTGTAGGTACAATAGCTCTTTGAACAGCATCATGTAGGAGAAAGAGTTCTGACCACAGTGACGAGCACTTCTCCAGAGGTCAGAGTGGTGTGTCCTTCATGTGACCTCTGTGTGTTAGTATGAGCTGGCAGGCTTGGTGTTGTGTTCTCTCTTACATTAATATTTTTCAGAGGTGATTAGTTCTGAGTCTTAGGTTAGAGTGAGCGAAGTGGAGTGTTGACCAACTCATACCTTCAGGATATAATCCTCTCCCGTCAGGTTAAACATCTTCCCTCCGATGTTGAAGGAAACGACAGGAAGAGACGGGATCTTGCTGCAGTTAATGAAGTACTGGAGGAGAGCAGAAACACCTCCTGACATGAGCCAAATATCAAAAAGAAACAGAGATGCTTTTACAAAACACGCTGCAGGTTTACCTCTCCCATGACCAGGGGCACAGCGCCGATGGCTTTGTGGAGCGCTTTGATTTCAGCTGCCGGGCCGACCATCAGGGATGTTCCCGTGTCAACGATTGCCTGGCAACCAGCTTTGCAGAGAGTCAGCTGGTTTCCAACATCAACTCTGCAGAGCAGGTCAGAGAAACAGGAGGCATCAGTTTGTGTCAAACAACTGGTGACGGTTTAATGTCGAGGTAACGTCTGGGAAAAGACGAAACCTAAAATCAGTGCAACATTTTAAAACCAAAAAGTCTGGGTGTTTTTTCAATGATGTTCTGGTTTGAAAAAGGATATTCTAAGTGGTGAACTTAGTCAGTGACCACAGAAACGTAACACGACAAAAAACAAACACCTAACGTGACCAAAATGTAATGTGAAAAACAGCAAAAACCTAACAAAAAAAAAAAGAAAAAAAGTTACTAAAAAAAAGCTAAATCGTAACTAAAAGAAAAGCTAAATCGTAACTCACAAAAAAAAGAAAAAAGTAACTAAAAAAAGAAAGCTAAATCGTAATTCAAAAAAAGAAAGCTAAATCGTAACTAAAAAAAAGCTAAATCTTAACTCAAAAAAAGAAGAAAAAAGTAACTCAAAAAAAGAAAGCTAAATCGTAACTCAAAAAAAAAGCTAAATTGTAACTAATAAAAAGCTAAATCGTAACTCACCAAAAAAGTAACAAAAAAAGAAAGCTAAATCGTAACTCAAAAAAAGAAAGCTAAATCGTAACTAAAAAAAGCTAAATCTCAACTAAAAAAAAAAAAGAAGAAAAAAGTAACTCAAAAAAAGAAAGCTAAATCGTAACTAAAAAAATAGCTGAATCTTAACTCAAAAAAGGAAAGCTAAATCCTAACTAAAAAAAAGAAAGCTAAATCGTAACAAAAAGCTAAATCTTGACTCAAAAAAAGAAGAATGTAACTCAAAAAAAGAAAGCTAAATCGTAACTCAAAAAAAGAAAGCTAAATCATAACTCAAAAAAAGAAAGCTAAATCATAACTCAAAAAAAGAAAGCTAAATCGTAACAAAAAACAAAAAGCTTATGGTAATCGTAACTCAAAAAAAAAGAAAGAAGAAAAAAGTAACAAAAAAAAAGAAAGCTAAATTGTAACAAAAAAAGAAGAAAAAAGTAACTAAAAAAAAGAAAGCTAAATCGTAACTCAAAAAAAGAAGAAAAAGTAACTAAAAAAAGGAAGCTAAATCATAACAAAAAAAAAAGCTAAATCGTAACTCAAAAAAGGGAAAAAGTAACTAAAAAAAAAGAAAGCTAAATCGTAATTCAAAAAAAGAAAAAAGTAACTCAAAAAAGAAAGCTAAATCGTAACTCAAAAAAGAAGAAAAAAGTAACGCAAAAAAAGAAGAAAAAAGTAACTAAAAAAGAAAGCTAAATCGTAATTCAAAAAAAGAAGAAAAAAGTAACTAAAGAAAAAGCAAAATCGTAACTCAAAAAAGAAAAAAGTAAATTAAAAAAAGAAAGCTAAATTGTAACTCAAAAAAAGAAGAAAAAAGTAACTAAAAAAAAGAAAGCTAAATTGTAACTAAAAAAAAATAAAAAAGTAACTAAAAAAGAAAGCTAAATTGTAACTAAAAAAAGAAGAAAAAAGTAACTAAAAAAAGAAAGCTAAATTGTAACAAAAAAGAAAAAAGTAACTAAAAAAAGAAAGCTAAATCGTAACTAAAAAAAAAGCTAAATCGTAACTCAAAAAAAGGAAAAAGTAACTAAAAAAAGAAAGCTAAATGGTAATTCAAAAAAAGAAAAAAGTAACTAAAAAAAGAAGAAAAAAGTAACTAAAAAAGAAAGCTAAATCGTAATTCAAAAAAAGAATAAAAAAGTAACTAAAGAAAAAGCAAAATCGTAACTCAAAAAAATAAAAAACGTAACAAAAAGAGAAAAAATGTAACTAAAAAAGTGCAAAATCGTAACTAAAAATGGCAAAAATATAACCAAAAAAGAAGAAAAAACACAACTCAAAAAACAAGTGAAATTTAAGTTGTCTTTATGCGCCATTCCAAAGACGAGAATATTTTCCACTTTGGAAAACAGTTTCATGAATAAAATGGAGAACTGTGTTAAAAGTGAACAGGAAGTGTGCTAGTTTTCTCCCCACACCTGTCCATACTGATCTGCCAGTAGGCCTTCCTTGTCACATTAAAATAATGCAGGTCTCCAGTGTAGTACTCGGGGTCGATCCCACCCAGAACCAACTCTCCTCCTAGTGCTGCTGCCGGGTCTCTGAGAGCAATCAGAGAAAGTTGTGTTAGCAAAACAACCAAAAACGTAGCAGTTTCTTTAACAACTGAATCCCCCACGCTTTTCTTAAACCAACCTGCTTATATAAACAGAGAAAAGGTTCTGAGGCAGGAGCTTGGCAGCCATAGCTGTGTCAAACACCGGGGTGACTTTAGCTACTGAAATGGAAGGGTACGCCATCCCCAGGACCCCGTCAAACCGGGCAACGGCAAAGGTGATGCCGGGCTGCTTCACAGCTTCACCGAACTGCTGACCGGTCACAGACAGGCCTGCAAGCTGCAGAGGTAAAGAAAGAAAGAAATCCTGAGGGCTGTCGGTGGAGAGAAACAAAGAGTCCTGATCGGATGAGAAGGTGGTGAAACTCACGGAGACCGTGTCCCCACTGATGAAACCAGACAAGCTGCCTCTGCCGTACTGGATGGAGAACGTGGTGCCGTTCTGAACGTACGTGCGCGACTTCTTGGAGTTGTACTTGTGATGAACCCCTGAACAGAGCAGACCAAACTTAGACTGGTGAAAATGATGGAGTCAGAGGAAGAACGTCTGACTGGACCACAGATCAGAACCCAGCCCGTTTACAGATTCATAAATGAGGCTCAGACGAGTTGTTTTAATAAAACGACCACGTTAGGTTTGAACAACAACACACTCAATAAAAAGTTCAACTCGTAGTCATGGCGGACTCACAGCAGGCGATGTCAAAGAAGGAGCAGTGGACGGAGGGGACCCAGAGGTTGGAGGAGCCGGTGTCAAACAGCACGGTGAAGTCCTGAGGAGGAGTGCCGATACTGATCACCCCATAGTACTGGGCCTGCGAGGACACGTGAAGGTCAACCCAAAACATATTACGGTTTGAAACATCTGCAGCACGTCACGGCAGCGTGTCCTGGGACCTTAACGAGGTCTACCCCCAGCTGGACATGCCCGTAGGGGCACCCTAGGGAGGCGTCCAGGGGGCGACCTCACGAGCCAGGTGAGGTGGTTCGAGCATCTGGTCAGGATGTCCCCTGGAGGTTTCTCTGCAGGGTAGCTGGATTCTCCTGGAAGAGACTTAGAGCCGATGCTCCTCGTCTGTCCTGGAGAACAGTGTCTCTCAGGGAGAGTCAGAGAAAACTCATTTCAAGTGCCGGGAACTATTAGAAATCTGAGGTAGGATCATGGGATTTGATGGATTTTAAAATCCTGTTAAAAACTCCACAAAAAACAAAATGTAGAATGAGAACAAATGTTCCTGCGTGGACCTGCTTTTCACTTCGCTTCAAACAAAAAGCGTTAAGTCAACACTCAGCATGAGCTGAAATATTTAACTTTAACTCAGTCCTACACAGAAAACATTCACTGAAAACTCTTCATTTATTTACCCAAGTCTCAAAAATATGATGGAAATGTAGAGGTTTTATAAACTGATAAGACTGCAGATAATGACTAATGTTTTTATACATCAGGGCCGCCTGCCTTTAATTCAGGCTCCTTGTGAACAACTACCGTAACATGTTAAATAAATTAGACAAAAAATAAGGTCCAACGCTTTGACACTGGGTCTTTTTTTGTCTGTTAGCAAAATATCTCATGAAACAGTGGTCAGATTTAAATCAAACAATCGTTTGGTGTCCATCTACAGCTGATTGGCTTTTGGAGGAAACCCAATTCAAGATGGCGGTCGTAGCTAAAGAACCTAATAAAATGCAAAGTGGCTAATACATGTCACAGACACTGAGCTGAAATTTGTTGTGGTAGTAGTTGAGAATCATCATCAACATGTCATCTGAGCACTAGCAGGTTGAGCAAATGCTTTGCCTAGAAATCTGGGCTGCAAGTTAGAAGAATATGTAATAATATTTAGGCTGGTTTGTTTCGGGGTCTGCTGGTGTTGTACTGGAAAAAGCATCCCATCCTGGAGAGTCCACTGACAACATGGCATTATGTAAAGACTAACAGGCTGACGTCTTTTTTGTTGTTTCGGTTCAGTGCCCTGAGACGACTTCTGTTGTGACTTGGCACTAGGCCTGTCACAATAAAAAAATTTGCTGGGCGATTAACTGTCTCAAAAATTACTGCGATAAATAATAATATTGTTTGAAATTTTATAATAATTAGTAATTACAGGCAGTCACCGACTTACGGCGCCATCGACTTACGGCATTTCAGACTTACGGCGCCGCCCCCAGTGACGTCATCAC
>JARVGV010000412.1:8649834-8662388 GCA_031762435.1 Hypsolebias longignatus | reverse complement strand
AAAAAAAAAAACAAATAAACAAAAAAAAAAAAAAAAAAAAAAAAAAAAAAAAAAAAAAAAAAAACAAGGCTGAAAAGTAGCTAAAAAATGTAAAGAAGCTTGAACTACCAGAAGGAAGTGGACAGAGCTGCAATGAGCTTAAAAAAATTGGAATTAGCTGAAAAGGCTAAATTTAGCATAAACAGCTAAAAAGTAACTGACATGTCAGGAAAAAAAGCTGAGAAGAGTTTGAAAGTATCATAAATTACCATGAGAATCTTGAATTTATCTGAAAACAGCTAAAATTAGCTAAAAAAAAAAATGCTGAAAAGGTAGCCGAACTGGTAGAACAAGCTTAAATTAGCATTAGAAAGCAGAAAGAAAATGTTTGCCCAGTTTAACTGAAAGAAATAGAAACGAGCACGAAAGTGGAAATACTGTATCTGAAAAAAGCTGAAACTAGCAAAAAACTGCTGAAAAGCAGATACAAATTCAGAACGAAGCTTAAATGACCAGAAGGAAGAGAGCATATTTTTGCTGAATTAGGCTGAAAAAAAAAGTTTAAATGAGTGCAAAAAAATGTACAATTAACTGAAAAAGCTAAAATTAGCATAAAACAACTAAATAGTAGCTGAAATAGCAGAAAAAGCTGAAAGTTGAAAAAAAGCTGAAAGGAACATAAGCTGAAATTAGCAGCAAGTAGAAGAAGAACAAAATGTTGTAGATAGCAGGAAGGAATTGAAAACAGCATGAAACTGCTGGAAAAAAACAGCTGAAATTAGCTGACAGTAGCTGAAAAAAGTTTAAATTAGCAGAAGAAAGCTGAAAGAAGCAGTAAAAGGTTGTAAATAGATTTAAATATTTGATGGATGTAAAATGAGCTCAATTCATTTTCTATGAGGAAATAAATGGCAGAAAAGGCTAAATATTTCAAAAAGCTAAAGTTGCACCGATACCTAAACTCATAAAAGGATTGTCCTGAACGTTTAGATTTATGATTTGTTAAAGTAGCTTAAAAACGGCAGTACGAGAATCCTGTTAAAAACATATGGAAGAAAAATGGAACGCTTCATTATTAAGTAGGCAAATTCTTTTTCACCACATTGTAGGTGAAAAGTTTAAATGTCAAATCCTGGTCAGCCGGTGTTCACAGAACATTGTAAATTTTAAAATAGCTGAATATCCCCTATACTTTTTCCACAACAGGTTTGTGTGCAACAAGACAAAACAGAAATAAAATGAGAACGGTGACTTACACCACTCGTCCTGGATGGGGAGGAAGGCCCTGTCACCGTTCTCCCTGATCATCTCTTCAATCCGATCCAGCAGAAGCGACACACTCCTGTCCTTCCCGGGCGTCTTACTGTCCAGAACGTGGTAATAGTTCCCGCAGTGCTCCAGCAGTCTCTGCAGCTCCCGCCCCCCTCTCAGGATGTGCTCCTCGATGGGGGTGAGTCCCAGCCAGTCCCCACAGCTGAACAGCACCATGGTGTGGAGGCACGCGCTGTCACCAAACAGAGTCTCTATGTGAGCCAGGAGCGTCCTCCTCTTCCTGGCGGTGAGCGACGAGACGACGGGCAGGACCAGCAGCAGGGTGTGGGGTCCTGGTCGCAGCAGGGCGGCCCCTCGCTGCGTCTCCTGTCGGATCCGCTTCGGGGTCCGCCTTACTGAGAACCAGTCCCAGCCTGGGGTGTCGACGATGGTGACGCGACGGCCGCACACGAGCGCTTGTCTTCTGAGGCACAGCTCCGTCTCCTGACCCGACTCAAAAAACCGACGGCCCAGGATGGCGTTCCCCACGGAGCTCTTCCCTACGCCCTTCCAGCCCAGTAACAGCAACCTCAACTCTGTACGCACAGAACATAAACAACAACAAAGTGATGAAATCACATAAACAGCATCAAAGTTACTGCAAGCACAACTAGAACCAACTAGTATTTCCTCTTAAAATTCAGTGTGAATGCTTATTGCTGAAGAACTTGCTGAGAAACAGCTGAAAATAACAACAAAAAAATGCTGAAATGAAAGAATAAGCCTAAATTAGAAGAAGAAAACAGAAAGAACACATAGTTGCTGGATTAAGTTTAAATAAGCAGAAATGAGCACAAAAATTAGGACATTAAAAAGAAGAAGAAGAAGAAAAAGAAGCCGAATTAAACAAAAAATGGCTAAAAAGTACCAAAGCTGAAAGGCAGAAAGAAGCTTAAACTTCCAGAAGGAAGCAGGCTACAATTAGCATAAAACAGCTAATTAGTAGCAGAAATAGCAGGAAAATGTTGAAACTAACATAATTAAGTAATACGAAGCATAACAAGCTGAAATTGTCAGAAAGAAGTTAGTAAGGGTGAAAGTAGCAGAAATTACCAACAACTTGAATTTATCTGAAAACAGCCAAAATTAGCTAAAAATGCTAACAAAGTAACTGAAAAGTTAGAACAAGCTTAAGAAAGCAGAATGTTTGCCAACTTAGGCTGAAAGAAGCAGAAATGAGCACAAAAAGGTGGAAATTATCTGAAAAAAGCTGAAATAATAAAAAGAAAGGCTGAAAATAGCTTAAAAGGAAGAAATCATTTTAAATTACCAGAAGGAAGTGGAGAGAGCACATTTTTGCTGAATTAGGCAAAGTTGCCATTAGTGCAAAAAAAATGTGGCATTAACTGAAAAGCTAAAATTAGCACAAGACAGCTAAATAGTAACTGAAATAGCAGAAAACACTGAAACTTGCATAAATAAGCTGAAAGGAGCAGAACAAGCTGAAATCAGCAGAAAGAAGTTAGAAGAAAGAATCTGAAAGGTGCACAAAACAGCTGAACAAAAGCTGAAAGTAGCCGAAAAAAGGTTTACATTTGCACAAGGAAGCTGAAAGAAGAACAAAATGTGAAAGGAGCAGTAAAAGGTTGTAAACACATCTAAAGATTTGAAGGAGGTCAAATGAGCTCAGGTCATTTTCTGTGAGGGAAAAAAAAATGCCAGAAAAGGCTAAATACTTGAAAAAGCTAAAGTTGCACCAATATAAAAAGCTGTAGCAGGATTGTCCTGAAAGAGCTGAACGTTTTGATTTATGATTTGTTGAAAAAGCACAAAAACAGTGGAACGAGAAAGATGCACAGAAGAAAAATGGATCACAGTGAACGCTTCATAAACGTTCACACAACTAGAGCGTCTCGTGGTATTTTTGGTTTCCTGCGAACAACTTCACAGCAGCTGCACACTTAACTCCCTCCTTTACTGCATGACTCACTCTTTCACACACTAACACACACAAACACATGTGAAACTGCCTCGCACCTCTAGGCGGTCCTCCAATCATCTGCTCCCTCTGCCTGGCATGCTCCTCCATCCTCATCCTCTCTTCCTCCAGAGCTCTCCTGGCCTGCTCCTCCTCCAGTAAAATCAATTCATTCACCTCAAAGTACCAGCCTGCGTGAAGGCAGAAATAAATCATTCCCTCCTTTTAAGCTGGCTCTGAAACCCAAACAGTGCGTTGATAATCGTAGAAAAGGCAGAACTGTAAATGCTGCGTTGCTTTTACAACAACGCACATTAAAAAAAGCCCGTCACGTCTGCTCTAAAAGCACAAGAAGAAAAGCTGCCAAACCTTGGTTGTCGGTGATCATTTCCTCCACCTTCTCCATCAGCTCGGGTACTTGAGTGTTCTCCTCTGCGTCTTTTCGAGTGTTATCAAAGGCATGATACCTGCAAGAGAAAGGAGCATTTTATTAAAAGCCACGCTGCTAAAAATGCACAAAACATCCATCGTACTTGTACGGTTCACAGAAATACACGGTTTCAAGTAGTCTGATGAAACAACGACGAGGCGACCGTGTCTCCTCAGCCTTTGTGATCAGAGTGAAGTTTTATTAAGAACGGTGCGTCGTGTCGTTTGAGCCTTGAACCACATCAGGAATTAAAAGTCCTGCTTCTCTCAGCCTCTGTCATTTTCATGTTGAGATAGTTCAGATCATTGGAAGTGGGGTTTTGTGGTAAAGTTATCAATTAATATCTTACCTGTTGTAGGTTGCTCTCTGAAAATCAAAGTGGGTTGCTGTCATCTTAAAACATCAATGAATTCCCCAAAAATATTTACACGGTTGTCAATTTTTTTTTTCTTCTTCAGGGTATAGGATTGTGGAATAATTTAAAAACAGAAATCAAGGAAGCCAAATCAATCACTATCTTTAAGAAGCTGGTCAAAATTGAAATGTTAAATATCAATGAATGTATAGTTGAGTTTCATTTATAAATAAGGTTGTATGAATTACTTACTGTTTTGTTGTTATAAAATAACTTGTTTGAATTAGATAAATAAGGAGCAGATTAAATAAGAGAATTCTTCATCTGCTACCTTTCATTTTATATTATTTTTTGTCTCTCTTTGTATGCATGTCATTTGTTGTGCTCATTGTAAAATGAATAAATTTAATAAAAATAAAAAAAATTCACATTGAACAGATAGTTACATATAAACCTATGATTATCTGCAGGTTTAAATAGCAGCAGCAGCAGTTAGCTGCAGCTATTTCACTGCAGCTAGGGACAATTTTAGCAAGAATTTCACATTTCAGCTGAAAAAATTGCTTAATGCAGAAATAACAGTGCAAAAGATTAAATATTTGTACATACAAAAGTTTTGAGATTTGAGTTGTTTCAAGATGGCGGCGATCCATTTTGTCTCGCTTTGTTCGAACTAGTCGTAAGCTCATCTGTTCGGTTAGGTTAGCTATCTACAACAGGTAAGCTATTAGCTGTTGTTCATTTTTCCACAGAGCCCCCAATTCTAAACATCCAAACTTTAACAGGAAGCAAAACATGAAGAAGGTTTAAGTGGTCACTGGTATAAAAACAATTACATGGTAAAAGGAGTAAAACTTGAAGCTTGAGTTGTAGGAAAAACACTACAGGAAAATTGAACACGGCACTAAAAACATTTACTTTACTTTGACTTTTATAGTTTGTTTTGTCGAGTCAACCCTATGTGTTCTTACAAAACTACTCGTGAATTTTAGGTGCTGAACATATAAAACATTAAACCAGTTTGAATTTAGGGCTATAAATGACACGGCAGTTTTTACAGTGCACGTCCCCTCTCAGTGGATCAGGACGCACTACAACATCATAAATCAACCAGACGGTCTTTGAAGGGTCATGGCCGAGTCTTCAGGCGTTTATTATGAGCACAGCTGACTCCACGTGACGTGTGACCCAGTGCGACAGCTTCACTACGGGTTCTGAGCGTGCACAAAACGTCTGTGGCGAGGTAGAACCTTGGTGGAGACCCATGTCCATGACGTGGAGCCCACATGCACCAGCCCTGTTAACTGTCCGTAATCTGAAGCAGAAATAATCAGCCTGGCCTCATGCCTCAGCTACAACCCCATCTCACCCCACCATGCCTGCAGCGCTCGAGGTAAGTTACGTTACACAGCTCTCACTGCGGCACCGAGAGCGCACCCTTCAGTCGCCTTCAAGACCCTCAGCAAGAAGCGCTTGTTCTCATCATGGCCGCCTGCTGCATGAGACAGGATGTAGGGTGTGTGGGTGAGGTTCTGCACAAAAACAACCTCCACCCTCGTCCTTCCATGCTGATGAATGATGTTTTCTCCTCCACAGAAACGAGACCATCAGCACGGTCAGACCTGAGAATTCAGGCTGTCAGCCTTGAATGTCTTTTGAATATCTCACTCTGATGAGAGCACAAAATGAAAAATACAGAGCTACTCAAATCATGGATTTTACCCTTGAAATACAATTTGAATATTGGGTTTTATTTGTACTTTATTCAACCAGAATCCATTTCACAAAATGCACATGCACTGTTCAGAGCATGTGCCTGGCTTGTGTGTAGTTTGCATGTTTTTTTTTATGTTCCATAAATGGTTTTGTCAAAATTTGATCGCTTGCCAGACAAATACTCAACTTAAATATGAACTGCTGGCTGCTGACGTGACAGAGCCTAATGTCACCTAAAACTGCACGGCGAACTGGAGTGAGCCACAACGACTTTTCATGTTTATCTTGAGTTTGCATGGTTGTAATTGTCAGATAACGGAAATAAGAAATAAAACCAACCAAGGCTCAAAAGAATCACAAACTCTAGTGTCAGATTCTACAAAGCACTTTCTAGACTCACGAGGTTTACCGTATTTTTCGCCACACAAGTCGCACCTTTATGCATAAATTTGCAAGTCCTGTGACTTACACCGAAGCGACTAATGTATGTTTTTTCCCATATTTATAACCCAATTTTTGACTGAGAACTGACGATTTCATTCATTCTGACATGGAAAATATTGAACACTACCATTTTCAGCTGCTAGAGGGCCCTCAAGTAATATGGCAAGCCAAGTGTCTCATTAATAGGTAAAAGTGGCTATTAATGAGACATATGGCTTGACATACAAAGCCAACATCGTCTCGCTCTGGAACTGCTGGAGCAAACGTCACATCAGCTGCATTTCGCTGCACGGTATTTATTAAGGAACAGTTCAACTGAGACACAACTTTACTATAAAGTCGAGCAAACAAATAAATATTTTTAGGTGGTAACTTGATAAATTTAGAAGAAATGCACAGCGAGTCCTCCCTCTGCGCACTCCCGCAGCCGCAATTCGATTTTTGAAATGCAGTTGATTTCACCATTAAAGTGCATTTATTAAGGAAAAGTTAGACTGAGACACACCTTTGTTATAATTTTGAGCAAACAAATAATTGTTTTTAAGTATTAATCTTGTTAAGTTCGTGTTAAAGTCCTCCCATGGACACTCCCTTGGCTGCCATATGGCAGCCAATCGATTTTTGGCACAACACTGGCCCACGTTTCCGGGTGGTCAGCGGTGATGCATAATACCGTAGATGCAACTTATACGGTGAAGTGATTTATTGTTGTCACTTTATTAGACATTTTTGGACTGATGGGACGTGTACGGCGGAAAGTACGGTAAAAGAAACATTTAGCAGATAACACCTGCACTTTAAAAGACCTGAAAACAATCTTTCATCTAGAAGTTATTTTGCTTCTCTTTAAGTTTATTGTTAAACTGCTGCAATGTTTTGTTCCAAACAAGAGTGTGGGAGTTCTGCTCTGCCAGCTCCTGCACCTACCGTCAGACTCTAATTAGCTACACCTGTGGGTCGTCGACTTGATGAGCATGAGGAGCATAAAAGGCCTCAGAAGACATGCAGCCTGTGCTGGAGCATTACCTGCCAACAGTAGTCTTGCTCTTACCTTCTATACGTGTTTAAAACTAAACATGAATGATGTGTTTTACTCCGTGCCTCCAGCGAGTTACCTTTGATGCTCTCCTGTTTCCTGAATCCTCCTCTGTGCCTCCACGCCTTCCTACCACTCGCCTTACACCTGCATCTCCTTTGTCTGGAACTATTTGGCTCAACCCTCCCCATGTCTGATCCCGCCCTTCATTGTAAGGAAGAACCGCGATATCATTATCACCCTTTATGAGAAGGACTGTAACCACCTCTTTGCTCCTCAGGGTTCCAGTCCCCTCCTTATACTGTAAACTGATTCTGAGCCTCGGCATGTTCTCATTGGTCCTAATATCTGGGTATAGCCATAGTCACAGAGATTCACTGATGACCTTTGACCCCACCAGTGCAGGTTATATTTTATATTTCTATTTGAAGAGTGAAGACAAAAATAATTTTAAAAAATCAAACAGCGTACCTGCTCCCACACCTCTCCACCAGCCACTGCAGGGACTCTCCCGTGTCGGCTATGTGCTCCTCTATAAATACACCTTTGGGCAGCTTGTCCATTCCAGTGAAGAGGACCATGCAGTACCTCCAGGTCCCTCCACCCAAAGCTGACAGCTGCTCCTCTGCAGCCCTCCTATCTGTGTCGGTGAAGGGTCGGGTGACTGAAACCACTAGCAGGATGGCGTGGGGTCCAGGAGGGCAGAGGATGGCCCCCATGCATGGCCCCTCACTGTCCAGGCTTGGTGGAGGCCGTGCTGGGCTTCCTGACTCTGCGCCAGCATTGTTGTCAGTGTCAGCTTCTTCGTCGTCCTCGGAGTCAGCGGGGATGGCCCATGACGGAGTGTCGACCACCGTCACACGTCGGCCGAAGATCTCCGTTTGGCCCACGTTGCTGTGAGTGGTCTCTGTCCCAGCATCGAAGAACTCGTCCCCAAGGATGGTGTTGGCAGAAGAGGTCTTGCCCGACTGTGGTCCCCCAAGGATGAGCAGTCGACGCTCAGGAGGATGGCGTCCTCGATGTTCTCCTGTCATAAAACACAATGATCAAACGAAAGCTCGTCTGCCAAGTAAGATTTGGTCTCCTAAAGGAAAAGGAGAAGCTCTAGGACTTTTGTCTGGAGAGTCAAGAAAATGTGACACCTGAGGTCAGGAATCCCACAAGATGAAGACATCAGGCTGGACTGGATACTGGGATTACACAAACGGCTCTATGTTGGTTTAAATCCTATTCATCCGATAGATTCCAATTTGTAAATGTAAATAATGAATCTTCTTCATACACCAAAGTTAGTCATGGAGTTCCTCAGAGTTCAGTGCTTGGCTCAATACTTTTTACCTTATACTATATGCTTCCATTAGGTCAAGTTATTGAACAGCATGGGATACATTTTCATTGTTATGCTGATGATACACAATTATATTTATCCATGAAACCCAATTAACCCAATCAGTTACTTAGACTACAAACGTGTCTTAAAAGACATTAAAACATGGATGACCCTAAATTTTCTGCTTTTGAACACAGACAAGACTGAGGTTTTAGTTTTTGGACCTGAGCACCTTAGGAATAAAATTTTCTGTCTTCTACCTCCTTAGATGGCATTAATCTGGCATCCAGCTCTAATGTTAAAAATCTTGGTGTTATTTTTGATCAGGACATGTCTTTTATCCCCCACATTAAAAACATTACTGGAACTGCCTTCTTCCACCTTTGTAATTTCACTAAAATTAGAAACATCATCTAAAAATGATGCAGAAAAACTGGTTCATGCATTTGTCATGTCTAGACTAGACTATTGCAACGGTTTATTATCTGGGTGTTCAAATACAGTACTTCTTTAATGAAGCCTTCAGTTGATCCAAAATGCTGCTGTCAGAGTCTTAACTGGAGTTAGAGATCATACCTCTCCAGTTTTAGCTTCTCTCCATTGGCTCCATGTCAAATCCAGAATTGAATTCAAAATCTTACTTTTAACCTACAAAGCCCTCAACAACCTAGCTCCATCTCATGTTTGAGATCTTATCAGAATCAGCTTTATTATCATTGTACCGAAACACACTGAGACTGTGTTCGTACAGTTGTCCGAAAGATGGGCGGAGTGCACGTTGCTGAATGCTCCTGAGAGCACAGCCCCATTGTGATTGTTCCATATTTTCCTAACAGAGCACTTTGTTCTCAGACTGCAGGTTTACTTGTGGTTCCTAGTTTCCAAAAGCAGAACTGGAGGAAGATCTTCCATTTTCTTCCATATGTGTGACACCATCCAGTTTTAAGACTTTACTTTTTAATACATTGTTGCTATAGACTTACTAGAGGACAAATTTACTTAATTTCCTTAAATGAACTGTTAAAATTGAATAGTTTTCATTTGATACTACAGTATTTCTATCTTAATGATTCTTGACCTGCCATTGTGTATCTGTTCCTACCAAACCCAGCCGTCGAAGCAGATGGCCACTTGTCCGGAGCTGGTTCTGCTAAAGGTTTCTTTCTCATGAGGGAGTTTTTCCTTTCCACTGTCGCCGTCATGCTTGTTCAAAATGAGAGTTCTGCGATGAGGTTAGATTCAAATCAGTCTGCTCCTCAGATAAATAATGTTAAATTATTATTTTTATACGTGAATGTTTCTGTTCAGTGCCATGAGACGACTTCTCACTTGGCACTATATAAATAAACTGAATTTAATAACAATAAAAATAAATAAGTCAATTTTACAGGTATTGAACAAAATGTGTGGTAGTAGCCGAGTCATCCTCGTCACATGTTGTGAGAGCTAACAAATTGTCCTCAACTGCTGAAGCCAGCTCTGTGCGTTAGCAAAATGGCTTATGCAAGACACTAGACAAACTGTGATTAAAGTCAGAAATTAATTTCTGAATGTATACCGGTATTTACTGATCAGCTTTTGGGGTCAACAAGATTCAAGATAGCTACCGTTTAAATTATCTTAGAAACAAAACATGGCTACAAATCAAAATAATTTTACGGATAATGACTATTAGTTTGGTGTGGTTGTATCTAAAAAGCAGTGGTTCCCAACCCTGGTCCTTGAGGAACGCCATCCTGCATGTTTTAGTTGTTTCCCTGCTCCAACACACCTGGTGCAGTGATTTATTTACTTCATGTTCAGAAGACAGCACGGCGACACAGTTGGTAGAGCTGCAGCCTCTCAGTGAGCAGGTCTCTGGTTCAAATCCCGGTCCGGGGGCCTTTTTGGGTGGAGTTTGCTTGTTGTCTCCGTGCATGCGTGGGTTTTCTCTGGTTTCCTCCCACAGACCAAAAACATGCATGTTAGGCTAAATTGTCTCTAGGTGTGAGTAAGAGAGTGAGTGGTTGTTTGTCTCTCTGTGTCCCTATGATGGACTGGAGACCTGTCCAGGGTGTCCCCCGCACACTGATTGCTGGACATGGCACTGGTGACCCCCATGACCCAAAACGGAAGAAGTGGGTAAAAGATAATGGATGTTCTGAAGAAGCCGATTAATCACCCGTTAATTATGAGCAGGTGTGTCAGAGCAGAGAAATAAAACACACAAGGTGTTCCCCAGGGACTAGATTTAAGAACCCTTAAAAAGCACCATCTGATCTACCAAGGACTGTTTAAAACTTGCACAAAAGGCAGCGAGTGATATGAATTCTTATAAGAAACACTACTTTTAATTGAAGTTTTGATTTGGGTAACTGTCCAACTCCTGACCAGCTCTGAAAGGATTACCGTACGGTAGTTGTGAACTCCCAACTTTGATATTCCATCACATAAAATTTTTTTTTTTGATCTTTTAAAGACACTTGTGACAGTTTGTCACAAACTGATCTCCAATCAGCTTCAATTAAAGCATATATCTCTAATAAATGACAATCATTAGGAAAAACAAAGTTACCAGCTCCTGTTCCTGTTTGTTTAAACTTCAACTACAGATTTTAAAAAGTGACATGAAAGAATTAAATCGGAGAACTCCAAGACAAAAACAACAGATTTATACAGGTTTACAAATACATTTATTAAAAAAAAAAAAAAAAACAATCTAGAACTTTAATATATATATAAAAAACTGTTCAATGTCTTCAGGACTTCAGGATCATGTCTGCGTCGTCCAAAGTAGCCTCACTCATCCCCTCAGACAAACCTTCATCCTCCTCCTCCTCCTCCTCCTCAGCAGACCTCTTCACGCCTCTCTGCTTCGCGAGCGCCGCGGCGTAACGGATGTTGTACATGTTGAAGTCACAGCTGCGAGGAGAAAACACTATTTTATACATTTACTGTGGAACACGAGTTTCTGAACAGCTAAACCTTTAAATAAAACGATGTTAATTTTTATCGCCCGCTGCAGAAAGGCAAAGGCAGATGATAACGTTTCTGTCAGTGCCTGTTAGCAAAATGCTTCATGTTTCAATTTTAGGGTTTGAGTGAAACTTTCTGGGGGGAAAAAAAATTGGACGTACGTCTACAAAATATTAACTTTTAGATCCAAGACAGATGGTTTAAAACGTGGTGTGGTAGTAGCCGAGAGTCACCCTCTATACAAACAGTGCTTTATATCATGTTATTTTAACATTTTGTTAATCTTGGGATGATTTTATCTTAAACTCAGGCAAGAAAGTTGGCAGGTGATACACATCCCTTCAAAATAAAACTAGGCTTTTATTGTGTGAATGTTTATGAAGAATTCACATTATTGTGATCTTTTGTTACCCGTATATTTTTCGGCATCTTGTTTCACAATTTTTGTATTATTTCAATAAATCATAAATCAAAATATTCGGCTCTTTCAGGAGAAGGATGTAATGACTTTTGGTATTAGTGCAACTTTAGGTTTTTGAAATATTTAGCCTTTTCTGCCATTTTTTTTTCTCTCATAGAAAATGAATTGAGCTCATTTTCCATCCTTCACATGTTTAGATGTGTTTATAACCTTTTACTGCTCCTTTCACATTTTGTTCTGCCTCAGCTTCTTTGTGCAAATGTAAACTTTTCTCCAGCTAATTTCAGCTGTTTTGTGCTCCTTTTAGCTTCTTTCTGCTAACTACATCATTTTGTGTTTCTTCTAACTTCTTTCAGCTAATTCAGCTTGTTACACTCCTTTCAGCTAATTTCTGCAAAATTCAGATTTTCCTGCTATTTCAGCTACTATTTAGCTGTTTTTATGCTAATTTAGGCTTGTTCGGTTAATTGCATTTTTTTGCACTCAATTCAAAATTTTCCAGCCTAATTCAGCAAAAATGTTCTCTTTCCACATCCTCCTTGTAATTTCAGCTTCTTTCTGTTTTTTTTAGCTACTTCTTAGTTCATTCAACCTTTATTTAGGCAGGTTAATCTCATTGAGCCTCGAGGACTCATTTAAAAGAGAGACCTGGCTACAAA
>JARVGV010000412.1:8004341-8018538 GCA_031762435.1 Hypsolebias longignatus | reverse complement strand
CCCACATTTAATTCTACTTAAGTAAAGTACAGATACATGAAAAATGTACTTAAGTACAGTAACAAAGTACTTGTACAGTACTTAGTTACATCCCACCACTGCCCCCAACACATGGTATTATAAAATAATACAATACACATATTACATTTATATCTTAATCCATAAAAATCTTGAAAATTTACAGCAAAGTCATTGCAATTAGATAAATCATCAAACACTAAATCTACTGATATAAAACCCACTCTGGTAAAATAATTTGTAAACTCACCCGCTCATAAAACTGCCTGAGCCACTGGCTACTCGTTAGCTCCCTTTAGCACATTCATCTGGATTCAAACTACCAACTCCTTTCTGTTTCTGTGAGACTGAACAGACCGCAGAGCTACACGTCAGCGCCCTGACAGAGGACAACCAGGCGGAGACCCGAGATCTGAGGACAAGTCTCCCCCGGCTCTCCATGAACTCCCCCGCCGACGTTCCGTGGCCCTGCTGGGGATGGACGGTGATGGATGTGGCGCTGCCGACCGTCGCGAGCCAGATGTTAAACAACAAAGATGGAGACGTTACCTTCTTATACCTGCCGCTGTCTCGCGCCCGACAGCTGGAGCGTCAAATGAATCCGGACTCGGACATGGACACTGTGGGACATATTGAACCTCCACAGACTGTCCACCTCGTCCCGGGGAAGAAAAACCAGCGAGCAGAAGCTGCTTCCATAAAGGGGCGTGGTTAAAAAATACCATCACTAACATGATGTGGGTCATATTTCTACGGAAGGCGATTAGGTCCAGTTCAACTTTAAATATAGAGTCAAAAGTCTGACTGTAAACTAAATTTAATCCCAACATTCTGATTTTATTCTCGGAATTCTGAAAAGTCTGACGTCAGAATCTTGTCTTGAACCTCAGAAATGTGAAAGTATTATGTTTATTGTTCTTGTGTGCTGGTTTTTTATTTTATTTTTTTTGGCTCTTAAAAATTGTTGTACAGTATTTGTAGTAACGTCAAATAAAGAAAAAAAAAAGTGAAAGTATTTATTTGTTTGTTTTATTACCAACTTGGACCTAATCCAAAACGCAATGAAATGTTCAGGATGAAACCGATTCGACTTACTACAAATAACTAAATAAATAGTAAAGCCTGCAATAAGGGTACAAAATAAAGTACCAAATAGTGAAAAAGAAATATAATATTTACAAGGTCCAGAAGAAATATAGTAAACAACAACATAGTAGGATGAATTTGAATGAATAAGTAGTAGTAATGTAAGCTTAAATACACATGATATATGTAAAATAATAATAATAATAATAATAAATATATATTGCGTTTTATTTATTCTCTTCTGTGCATTTTAAAGCATGTTAATTAAAATGAGGTTGGTTTTTATCCCGTTACTCACAGTTCCTGGTTTCAAGCATGCATACAAATAAAAAGAAATAAAATAATAATAACAGTTTCTGATAAAAGTTTAAATATGTTTGGCATTTTAATGACTTGAGTTTATTTGTCTAATCATATTCATTAATATTTAATATAACATTTAATATGGATGTAGTTAAAATAGTATAACTATTGGTGTTGTTAAATATTAAAAATAATATAAATTATGGAAAATGGACTGCACTTATAGCACCTTTCTATGTCATCAAGACACTCAAAGCTCTTTACAACATAATTTGTGTCCTCTCCATTCATACAGCACTCTACTAGATCTCTACAAATATTAATCAGAGCTTTATCACATTAATACACCGATGAAACACATCAGAGGCAATGAGGGGTTCAGTGTCTTACCCAGGGACTCCAGCATGTGACTGCTGATGGAATCGAACCGCCAGCTCTCGTGCTGAAGGACGACTGCTCTAGCCACTCGGCCACAGCTGCCCCCATTATAATTAATGCTATTAGTAAAGTTTTGAAGTGCATTCCCATCAGTTTATTAGTGTTTTTACCTGCCACCAAAGCAAACAATGTTTTTGCCTGTATCTGTGCTTCTGTTAGCAAAATATATTAAATAGCAAAACATATAAATGTAAACCAACTGACAGCTTGAAATAAATCTTTTATGAAGTAATCAAAGGCGGTGCGGCTGATCCCCGTTTGACATCTGTCCGATTCAAGATGGCCACCTCAGCCAACTGACCTTAAAGAAGGTTGTACCCGGGTCAGTTTTAGATCTTAAATTTAGTGTATTAGTGGATTAGACTCATCCCTGCCTGACCTACAGTGTGAAAACTTACTGTAATCATTTGATGGACATCTGCAACTGACTAAAGTTTTGACTCAATCTAATTCAAGATGGCCACCACGGCTGACTCACCTTACCAACCCAAATACAGTATATAACTCAGTCAGATTTACAAATGCACAGCGAAATTTGATGTGGTAGTAGCTGAGAGTCATTTACAACACACAGTTTGAATGCAACGTCTTGTGATATTGTGAGAGATTATGCATATAAATCGTTACTTTTAAAGTTTTACCTAAACAACAACTCTGTCATTTGCAAACATAAGATGTAACTAGTCAAAAACTCTATTTTCCTCCAAACATCTGTTTAAATGAACATCTTTTAAACGTTTGGAGCTTAGAGTTGTTTCTGGACGGCAACAATCCCATTTAACTCATCCTTCGTATCAAAACGAACCTCCATTTCTCCAAACTCGGGCTGTTATTGTCTACAACAGGTAAGATGTTAACTGTTCGTAACCTTTTCTCACTTTAAAAACTCAGCGCTGTCGTGTCATGCTTTTGCGTTCCGCCTTGTCATGCTTCGCCCCGTCTGCTCTGTCATGTGGAGCAGCTGGAGGAACGTGACGCAGCAGTCACACTTCCCGTCTGACTCTGCAGCCTCGGGCCTTATAAAAGAGACGAGAGGCCCCTGAAGAACCAGAGCGGAGACGTCGCAGAGAAGAGACACGGCCGGTGTGCAGACAGGACTGAGGACGTGAGTCACACCTGTTGACGTCGCTTTATGAAGTGCGCTGAACAAACTTTTGAAAGAGTTGAACTTTAGTTGCACAGATGGAGAACATGAAGAGCGCCAGGAGACATGACTCGGGTGAAGCAGGCAGGTAAGACAGCTGGACGTCTCACAGTGATATCACCATTCTGCAAGGACCTGATGAGTTATGTTGCACCCTCAGCGACCTGTCCGAGCAGATTAAAGCAGCCACTAAGGACAACCATGTCAGGGCGGAAAATACACAGCTGATGCTCAGCTACCAGAAGGGACAAATCACAAGGCCACAATACAAGGTAACATGACTCAAGTCAAAGGGCGCGTCTCTTCTGTTTTCCTTACGATTTGTCCCTAAGTGAGATGTTCCTCTGGTGTCCCCGCAGGTCCTGCTGTGCTCCCTGTATGAGATCTACAAGGCTCTGGAAGAAGAGCTGGACAGGAACGCGTCCCATCCAGCTGTTGCTCCCATATACTTCCCCCAGGAACTCGCCCGGCTGGAATCCCTGGAAACAGACCTGCAGCATTTCTTCGGCTCGGGCTGGAAGGACAAAGTGATCGTCCCTGCAGCCACACACAGATATGAGCAGAGACTACGGGAGGTGGGCCAACTGGTTTTAATCACCTGCCAATCAAGGCGGCTGAACGCATTGTTCTGACATTTACTCGTCTTTTCCAGATTGGCAGAGAGAACCCCGAGCTGCTCGTGGCCCACGCCTACACTCGCTACCTCGGTGACCTCTCAGGCGGACAGGTGCTGGGGAAAATTACCCAGAAGTCTCTGGGGCTGAGCAGCAAGGAGGGGCTGTCGTTCTTCTCGTTTCCTGGCGTGAGCAGCCCCAACCGCTTCAAGCAGCTGTACAGGAGCCGCATGAACAGCGTGGAGCTGAGCGAGGCGGAGAGGGCGGCGGTGCTGGAGGAGGCCGTGGCAGCGTTTGAGTTGAACATCCAGGTGAGCAGAACACAACTCGGCTGCAAGTAAAACTCAGCGACAGCCCGAGAGCCCTGCAAACATCAACGTTCTTCTTCGAGAGGGGTATTTTATGAACCTGAGCTGCCATTTTGGTGTCTGAAGATAAACCAAGATTGAAAGAAGTGTTAAAGCTGCTGCCATGGCAACCACATTTCTGTCTTCCACTTCCCAACAACACTATTAAAGGCAGGCAGAAACACAGAGTAGAAAACAAGCCTCAGACGGTCTAGTCCTCACACTCTCCAGTGTATAACAAGTAAAAAAAAAAAAGTTTTGCTTCCAGTTTTATAAAGTCTGAGCTCAGATTAAATGGAAGGCCATGATACTTTGGAGAAGATTCTCAGTCATCCAGGACACGGTGAATTCAAGAAAGTTCAAGACTAAAACAGCTGGACTTTATTTGTAACAGAAGACGTTTCGCTTCTCATCCGAGGAGCTTTATCAATTCAAAGAGCAGAGTGGGGTTCGAGTTATGAACCTGGATGCATATGCAGATTGCCCCGTCAGTCCTCACAATAGGGGTTTTGGTTACTGACGGATTTTGTCTTGAACTTTTTTGAAGTTTGGATGTTTGCACTCTGAGGGAATTTGACAGAAAACCATGTTCTTCAGCAATAACACACAGAGTGAAAGGTCCTCCTGAATAAATTGTATAAAGGTTGTGCAAAAAAATTTAAGTTAGCATGACATCACAGAGGTAAACATCGGACTGCAAAACTTGAAAAATAAATAAATAAAAATCTTCCAGTGAACTGTTTCTAATGTGACATCAAGGTTCATGCTAAAAATCCAGGTAAAACATCCAACAGTGTTCAGTCAGGTCATCTGGACAGTTTCTTTTTTGTTGAGACGTTTCGCCCTCCATCTCAAAGGCTTCATCAATCTGAGGAGTCACATACAAACTGTTTTCCCCACCAAGCAGTACTCTCCTACAGCGGACCAACCAGTCTGCTGGTGAGATGATGGTTTCTGGGTGCTGTTTCTAATGTACGTCTGTGGGTTGGGTTTGAGGTCAAATCAAAGGGGAAACCTTTGCAGTAAATTTCACACGCGCTGTACAAAACACAGCAAAACTCACATCACCTTCTTGGTTTGCCAATCATTTTCGTCTTTCTAAAGCTGTGGACGGCACACTGAATCAACAGTTGTGACAAACCATGAAAAGGCTTCAAGTTTTACGTTGGTGACCTTAACAGTGAGCAGCACGAGCAACAAAAACGAACTTCCCGTCTCTGAACTCTGCAGAGGATCTGAAACTCATACTTGCAGAACAAGCAGGTTCTGCTGAGAACTTGAGTAACTCGTATTTTTCCTCGCCTCTTTTAGGTTTTTGACGACTTGCAGAAAATGCTGAGCATCGCCGCCGAAACCGCGGACCAATCGGAACGCAGCCTCCAAACCTCCAGACTCCCAGCTTCTCCCATCATGCAGTTCACGGTGGGACTGTGCCTCACACTGGCCACCATCGGAGCAGGAATGTACATCTTGTAGTTCAGCTGCATTTAACCCCGATACGAAGCTAAAAGGCACTTTAGACACTGAAATGACTCAAATCAAAACTAAAAGGCTCGTCATTTATATGTTGTGTAACTCACTTCTCTGTCATTTGTGTTGAATAAATTTACAAACATGATCACATTCAAGTCTTATTGGTTTATTTTTTATTTATTCTTACAGACAGAACACATCTAGGTTGACTCAAAGCATCATTACCGCCTCAACAGACACATTAACCATGAGCCAAAATTCTGCTCATCTCCACCTCTTACTGTTCTCAAATCAACAAAAACAGACCAAAACTATTTACAACAACAACATGGTTGTGTATTAGAGCCCAGCCGGCTCTACTTGACTCTGTACAGGACCTTCCTCTGCATGCGGTGCTGCAGCTCCCCCCTTCTTAACATCAGGTAGACGACTTTGTAGATGGCATGTTCTGGATATTTCTGAAAACGTAAAGGCAAGAGAAAAATCGTGAACGGGAGTTAATCACTTCGATTTAAAAGCTCACTAGATCTGTGTTGGTAAAAAGCAGAAAAGCGGACGTAATAATCCAGATGGGCATTATTTAGTGTTCGTATGTAAACGGATGAGCAGCTCCGCATTAGTTCCTGCTTGTCCTCCTGCTGACCTGCTTGGTGAAGTCCTGGACGATGCTGTGCTCCGACACCTGGGAGCCAATGGCAAAGCGTCTCTTGAGCTGCTTCTCGATACGAGAGAGCATCTCCTGGTCCTCCTGGGAAGTGAAGCCCTCCACTCCTGACAAGAAACATTAGGACAGAGTTAGCAGCAGGAAACTGTGGAGATGAGCTGAACTTAAAAAAAAAACAACAACAAAAAAACAATCTGGGTGAAAAAAAAAGGAAACTGCTTGTTTTTATATCCAGTGGAGATAAAACCTCCCCCAGTGTGCCGCTGTGGAACATACCTGTGAGGCTCCCAGAGAGCGCGGCGTCCAGCGTGGAAACCTGGAAGAGTCTGAGGGCCTCGTCCACCTCCTCCTCTCCGGCCACAGCCTGCAGCTTCATCTTGGCTAAAGACTCAGCGATGCGAACGATGGCCTCCAGCTGCCTGATTAAAAAAAATAAATAAATAAAATAAAATTACTAAACGCTGTGGAACATGGCGTAAAACAAAACTAGAATAATTGCATTTCCTGCAAAAATGCAGTGTGAATGCTGATCGGTGAAGAACTCACTGAAAAACAGCTAAAATTAGCTAAAACATGCTGAAATCTAGCTGAAATGGAAGAACAAGCCTAAAGTAGCAGAAAAAGTAAAAAGAACACATTTGTTGAATTTGGTTTAAAGAAGCAGACATGAGCACAAAAATTAGCTGAACAAGCTGAAATTAGCAAAAAAATAGCTGAAAGTAGTTGAAAAAGCAGAAAGAAGCTTAGATTACCAGATGGAAGCAGAGAGCACATTTGAGCTGAATTAGGCTGAAAAAAGTTGGAGTGCAAAAAAAAAAAACTGTGGAATTAGCAAAAATAGCTAAATTAGCATAATAGCTGAAATAGCAGAAAAAGCTGGAACATTTATAAATAAGCTGAAAGGAGCATAACAAGCTGAAATTAGCAGAAAGAAAAAGAAGCACAAAAATGTTGTAGTTAGAAAGAATCTTAAAGGATTACAAAACAGCTGAATAAACTGCTGCAATCAGCTGAAAGTAGCTGAAGCAGAACAAAATTTGAAAGGAGCAGTAAAAAGTTCTAAACAAATCTAAAGATTTGAAGGATGTAAAATGAGCTCAATTCATTTTTCAGTGAGGAAAAAAATATCAGAAAAGGCTAAATATTTCAAAAAGCTAAAGTTGCACCAGCTGAACGTTTTGATATACGATTTGTTGAACGAGCTCAAAGATAGTGGAACGAGAAAGATGCTGAAAAACGTACAAAAGACACAAAAGTCTGAATGCTTCATAAACACTCACACTTCTGTTTCTAACGCTGAAAGTAGACGCTGAACGTACCGGACCGTGATGGGGATGGAGGGGCGCTTGTCGGACTCCCGCTCGTGCTCCCGCGCGCCGCTCCTCATCACCACGTATCTGTTTTTCAGCTTCTCGGCGGCTGCCGCAGACAGCCGAGGGCCGCACTTCCTGTGAGCACACAACGTGGCAAAGATTTTAACCATCAAGCGCCCGACTGTGGGCCTCAAATTAGCTACAAGCTAGGTGGACTCACGTTCTGGCGTAGGCGATGTATTTCTTAAATGTAGCCAGTGGAATCTCACCCTCAACGCCCTCGGTCTGCGTCTGAGCGCTCAGGTGGACGTTCATCACGTGCCGGGCCAGCGTCTTTGGAAAATAATTCACACGTTACGCTCAGTACCTGTCGGGCTGATGAGCTGAGCCCTCCAGCTGCCTCACCATGTCTCTCTGCTGGTCGTGCTGGTCCTTGATGATGAAGATCATGTCGAAGCGGGACAAGATGGTGGGCATGAAGTCGATGTTGTCCTCCCCCTTCGTGTCGTCCCAGCGACCGAACACAGAGTTGGCGGCGGCCAGAACGGAGCAGCGGGAGTTCAGGGTGGTGGTGATGCCCGCCTGAGAGGAGCCCGGATGTTAAGTTACCATGGTAACCGCATCCCAAGTGCAGCAGCAGTGATTTTCTTCACATACCTTAGCGATGGAGATGGTCTGCTGCTCCATAGCCTCATGGATCGCCACCCTGTCATCTTCTCTCATCTGGGTGATAAAAACACAGCTCTGCTTCAGCTCAGGAGCAGTGACAGCTGAGGCTGTGGAGATGAAGCTAAAACACTAGCTAAAAAGGGAGCAAAAACACTGGCTAAAATGCAAACAACGAAGTAAAATGCTAACTTTAAACCAGGTAAATTAATAGCTAAAGTAGTTAAATGTTAGATAAAAGCTAAATGTAGCTAAATGTTAGATAAAAGCTAAACATAGCTAAATGTTAGAAAAAAGCTAAACATAGCTAAATGTTAGAAAAAAGCTAAATGTAGCTAAATGTTAGATAAAAGCTAAACTTAGCTAGATGTTAGATAAAAGCTAAACTTAGCTAAATGTTAGAAAAAAGCTAAACTGAGCTAAATGTTAGATAAAAGCTAAATGTTAGATAAATGTTAGAAAAAAGCTAAAAGTAGATAAATATTAGATAAAAGCTAAAAGTGGAAAAAGGCTTGCTAGATCCCAAAGCCTCTAAAAGTTAAATAAATATTTAAAAAAAATTAGCTAGCAGCTAAAAGTATTTAAAAGACTAGCTGAAAACTAAGTAGCCAAGAGCAAACCAAGACGTAAAAGCAGCAAAAGGCCAGCGAGAAGTTCTAAGAAGCAGAACAGTAGCGAAAAGCATCAAAATGGTTGCTAAACGTTATTAGTAGCCGATTGGTAGCAAAACGCGAACAAGTAGCAGAATCAGTCAACGCAGCAATATGCTGAAGATTTTAAATAAATTTAGTTTAGAAGAATTAAAGAGGTACACATTTAAAAAAGTTAAAAAATAAATAAATAAAAATCAGAGGATCCATCTATTCAAAGAGCCGAACGTTTTGATATACAAACAGCTAAAATCTCACAGACACAAACTGGAAGAATAAAAAACAGGAAGACACTGTGGATGCTGACTCAGCACTCCTGCTACCCAGGTTTGAATGTCACCTTGTCGAACTCGTCGATGCAGACCACTCCCCCGTCAGCCAGCACCATGGCCCCGCCCTCCATGATGAACCCACGGGTGGTGGGGTCCCTCAGCACCGAGGCGGTGAGCCCCGCTGCGCTGCTGCCTTTACCTGACGTGTAAACCTGCGGGCCACAGAGACTCGGCTGAGCATCACTGCACTTCACTCAGCGGATTACAGAACCGCCCCGGAGGGTGAGTGATTACCCCGATGGGCGAGCATCTCTCCACGAACTTGAGAAGCTGAGACTTGGCTGTTCCGGGGTCTCCGAGCATCAGCAGGTTGATGTCGCCCCTGCGCGTGAGGCCGTCGGGCAGCCTGGAGACACAAAAACAAACATGGCTTGAACGAGAGGACGCCTCGGTTACAGAAGAGCCCAGGATCAATTCTGCAGGGTGACCAAATCATTACACCGCCACCACCGCGTTTTCTTTTTCCAGACAGCCCCGTCCAAACACGCCAGACTTTCCATTCTTACGACCGGCGTGCTCTTACGCCTGCATCAAACGAGCAGATCTGAAAAGCGGCCGCACCTCTTCCTCGAGCCTCCGAACAGCAAGCAGGTGATGGCCTTCTTCAGGTCGTCGCTGCCATAGATGGACGGCGCGACGGAGCGTGCCAGAGACTCGTAGACGTTCGGCGAAGCGGCGAGCGCTCGCAGCTCCTCTTCTTCCTGCGGCGACACCGACCCAGTGGCACCGCGGCCTGCAGGAGACAGAGCATGACTGAAACTGCATTCTAAAGGCCAACAAACAAACAAACAAACAGACGCAAGCCGAAACCCACCTGCTCCCTCTGTGTCCACCTGGATGCCGACCACTCGCAGGTAGGACGCCCGGATCCCGACGCCGACACCTTTCTCTCTGCCTTTGGCCTTGGCGGCAGCCACCTTCTTGATCGAGTAGATGCCCATGATGGTCACCCTGTTGCCGGGGACCACACGGTCGCACAGATACCTGGGAGAAGAGGAGATCAGTTCACACCGTCCTGGAGCGAGCGTCTCCGGCAGACGACGACTCTACCTGTCGCAGTAAAGCTGCAGGTGGCGGGGCATCTCTCCGTGAGGCACAGCGTCCGGAGACTCCTGCAGGCGGAGCGTCTGGAAGTCGACGCAAACGCAGCGGTCCGGGATGATGAAGTACGGGTCCACGGGGCACTTCACCCTCACAGCATTCTCACTGAGAGAGGACGGCTCGTTAAGAGTTCCCGCGGCTCGACAATGAAACAAACCGTCCTTCCGGTCACACTCACCTGCTGCACTTGCGGGGCAGAGCGTATCCCTGCAGGCCCGGGGGCAGCGGGATGTTGCTGATGACGGCGCGGCAGCCGCGACACTGCAGACACACCTTGGTGGCCTTGGCCTTGACCCCCGTGGCTGAGATGATGATGCCGTGCACCTTCACCAGACGGGACACCTGCTCCGACTGCACGAGAGGACAGTTAAGACGAGAAACGATGGAGTCGTAGCTGGTTTTGGTCACACGTTGACATGATGCAAAAGATCTCGTGCGTGCTCAGAGCACGTGTTGAGCTACTACACCAAATTTTACAAAGTATCTGTAAACTGACCGAGGCGCAGACTTTTGTGGTTGGCCAATGTTAATTATTTATGGCAGCCATCTTGAATTGTAGATGTCGACCCATGACTCACAGTGTTTGTTCTGCGGCTCATGGCGTAATTTACAAACACGTCCACACAAACAACTTTATTTTCCTTTAGACTTTTTGCGGGCGATCAAAACCAAAAGAGGCACCTTGAGGCTGCGAATGGAAGCATGGTGAGCGTCGCTCTTCAGCATGACCTGGATGTCCTGCACCGTCTCCTCGCCGACAGGCCGAGGACGAGTCACCTCGTCGGCCACCTCTTTGGCAGCTTCTTCCAGCTTTATTCAAAACAAATAAATCAGAGGAAAGGAACGACTGCTGAACGAACAATGACTCAACAAATAGGAGGCTCACCAGCTGCAGGTTGTCCGTAGGCAGTTTGTAAAGACAGTCGGACAAATCTTCATCGAAGCTGGCCAGGTCCTCCAACTCCACCTCCACCCAGTACTCCCCCAGGGTGTAATGTCGCTTCAGCTCATCCCTGGAGCAAAAACAGAAATGGGTCACGGTGTGGAGGAAAAGGCCGACACTCATAACAAACCCCCAAGATCTCACACAAGTGAAGCTTTTCATTGGTGTTTGTGTAGAAGCTGAGTCAGCATATACACAGGTTTTTAATTTACTGCAAGCTTTTGTTAAAATGACTCAACTCTTTGTGCTATTTTAGCTGATCATACGTCAAAACATGTTCATATGTCACATGTTCATAAACAGGTCTCTCTCGTAAATGAGTCCTCGTGGCTCAAAAGGTTGAACTGAAAAAAAAAAAGTTGAATACAGTATAACAAACAGCTCATTCAAGAAGTGAAGACTTTGGTTTACTAACTTTATAATCTACATATAAATACTTTAAAAATCTTCTTAATGCCTTAGAAAATATTGTCTTTGAAGTCTGCTCCATCATACCTGCTTTATTATAATCTTATGCTACATTTAGCTTCTAGCTAGTCTTTTACTACATCGTTTTTAGCAGTATGCAAATTTTTGCTAACTTTTGCTTTAGTTTTTAGCTAGCCTTAAGCTATGTTTAGCTTTTAGCTAGCCTTAAGCCATGCTTAGCTTTTAGCTAGTCTTAAGCTATATTTAGCTTCTAACTATTTTTTGGCTACATCTAGTTTTTAGTTAGCCTTTAAAATTTTTTGTTAACTTTTAGCATTAGCTTCTAGCCAGCTGTATGCAACTTTTAGCTTGACTTTTGCTGACTTTAGTTGCATTTTTGTACCTTTTGGCTTTTTACAAGGTCTCAGCTATCTTTTTGTTTAATTTAAGTTAAAGTTAGCCTTTCCTTACTTTTAGTTTCCGGTTAGCTTTTGGTTATTTTTTTACTTTAGCTACCCAATTTGCTATTTTTAGGTAGCAGTTAACTGCTTTTCACTTTGGCAGCTAACATTAAGCTTTTAGCTGGTGTTTAGGTACTTTTTCTTTAAGCTAACATTTCAATCCTTTGAACATTTTTAAGTATTTTATTTCTATTGTTTGAACACCATTTCCCTTCTTTGTTTAGCTTCAGCTCTGTGTAAAACTTTGAGAGAAATGTCTCCATCAAATTCTCACCTCATGTAGATTTATACTGTAGTTTGTAAGAGACACTGAACACATCACGTGAACACATCACGTTCACATTCAGACTCTGAGGCTTAAAAACATTCATTTTAACTTCAAACGAACATTTTACCACCACAAAATCACATTTAATTTGAACTTTTTTCCAAACTGACCCAGAAAACACAATAAAATGGACTATTATTCGATTAATTACGTTTCTCTGTTGGACTCGCCTGTATTTATAAGTGAAGCCGGTCCGGTCGGTTCCCACTCTGAACTGCCGGAGGAACTCACGGAACCGTTTCTGGATCTGGACCCGCTTCTGTCCGCCTTCATCCCCGCCGGGAGCCTCTCCGCCTCCGAAGCTGTCGCTGTAATAAACTCCCGGGTCGTCGAAGCCAGACATGCTGCCGCCAAGAGAGGACCTGCTGTAACTCTGACGAACAAAACCACAACGAGGACCTGAACTACTGCTTCTAACGCGGAACACACGGTCTGTTTCGCGGCAAAAACGGAGCAGCTTCCGGTCTGTTTCCCGCGAGCCGGTTTTTCCTAGGCAGGCCTTCTTTGTCCTCTGATTGGCTGAAACAAACCACGCTTCTTTCTATTGGTCCAGTAGACGTGTCGTCATCAAGAAGGTGGAGCTTTCGAGATTTGGTGGCGCGAAAAAGACAAAGAAAGGCGGGGCGACAGAGCAACATGTGTTGGCTTTTTATTTTATTTTTACAAAACAAGTACAAAAAAATAAAAATAAAAATCCAGCAATGACAAACATGGCTCGAGACTTAAGGCAGGCATAACAAAAAAGAGAGAAAGGGCAAATAATTACATGAGAGTATGTTTTGGGCAGCTTACAACAGAAATTTGTTACAGGGTGTTTTAGATTTTTGGGCTTTTGCATTGGTGCAATACTTTACAGTAGATAAATAAGAAGAGATATAATTAGAAAAGACTATAAATCTAGGTTTTAGCATGGAGAATTTACAGGGGTGGATGTAAAATTTAGCTAATATTAGTATTAAATTCACAACAAAGACTTTCTTAAATAAAGCTGATTTTCAGTTCTTTAAAAATAATGCGTCACCATATTCAGTCCTTAACTAATCGTCTTTCAGAGCAAGCCCCAGCTTTAACCACTGCATCCAGGAAGTAGTCATCAATGACTTCTGGGTAATTTGTTTTACAGTATGTTTTATACCACATGACATGTGGCATAAATGTCAGCTAGTAAAACAAGGATTTCATCACTGGTTAAATACTTCTCAATTTGATTACAGTCTATTTCAACTGGAAATGTGACACCTTTCAATAAACCAAACAGAGTTCATTCTCTTATCCTCCAAATAGCAATGTCTAGTCAACTCATGAGAACCTGTTTCATAATAATGGCTTTGTGTCTGTTAATTATGGCATTATGTCTAAATACTATTTGAAAATATACTAAACATACTAATATACATACTAAACATTCTTCTGCATTATAATCTCCCCCTATATTTGGCTTTAATTCTTTAATGAAGCTTATGATGTCTGTTGAGCCACAAACTGTCATTTCAGTTTCTTATTAAATGTCATGTTAATCAAAAACTGTACAAAAAGGCAACAGTTGATTTTTCTGGGGGAAACATGACCATTATGTTTCTTTTACAGACCAATGTCTGAGATAAACTCATTCACTCACAGCTGATTTAAACATACTTTAAGTGATCTTGTTTATTTATACAGTGCCAGACTGTTTAACTTTATCCTCCATCCACCAATCATCTTTACCCACTTCTTCCATTCTGGGTCACATGGGTGCCGGTGCCCATGTCCAACAATCACTGTGCGAGGGGCGGGGTACACCCTGGACAGGTCTCCAGTCCGACACAGGGACACACATATAGAGACAAATGAGACAAACAACCATTCACTCTCTCACTCACACCTAGAGACAATTTAGAGTTACCAGTCAGTCTAACATGCATGTTT
>JARVGV010000412.1:7987947-8000533 GCA_031762435.1 Hypsolebias longignatus | reverse complement strand
CATGAGGAGCTGCTGGGCTGGAAGACTCCCAGTAGCTGATGTGGGCCTGAGCTACTGGTCTGCTTTAAGGTTGAGAGCAGCAGCTTCAGATGAATGTCCATGTCCACAAACACAGACTGTTAGAAACAGTGTGATGCTTGAAAACAGCTCCAAGAGACACAAGTTCACACTTTTGACTTTTCTCTCAGTGTTTTTCTTCTCTTTCCATCTTTCTCTGTTTTCTCCTCATGTAGTCGCTCCTCCCACTCTCACCTGCTCCTCATCGTCTCTCCCCAGGTGTTAGTGTCCCTTTAGATAATGTCTCATTTTGTTTGTCCCTCATCCGTGGACTGTGCTTCCTGCAGACATTCATGTTCTGTCCCTCCGTGTCTTCCTGAGCTCTTCTTGTTCTTCTAAGTTCTGCTGCCACGTCAGCTTTTTGTTTTCATCAAATCAATGGATTTTCTTCTTTGACCTCTGAGTTCCTCGTGTCTTCTGCACCCTGGCTTCAAACGTGCACAGAACATGATCCAGGCGGTGAATGAAGTTCATTCATGGATGAATTTTCAAAGATAAAAAGCCTCAACTTTCACAGATGGTTCCAAACTGTGCTGAAATGTGCCGTCCTGTGACAAACAGCAAAACTCTGAGCTCTTTCTTCACTAAAACATCTGGAAGTTGCTCTAGTTGATTCCAGCAGCAGGAATCTTTGCACAGGTAATGTCCACATGTGGATTTGTGCTTTTCAACACTTTGAACCTTCTTCATCATGTTTTCAAAGGAGTTATTTACTCTGTAAATAAAATCAACTTCAGACGAGGGAATAAAAACTATTTTTCTCTGTTCCATCCTCATTTTCTGTGAAACATCAGCAGCTGTTGTGATGCTCACACTTCTGATGAACTCTCCCAGATGTTCTCTTCATGTTCACACCAAGATCATTGAAGCAGAGTTTGTAGTTGCTGAGAAACACTCCATTTTATTTGTGCATGTTGTTTTCCAGCAGGGACTTCATGGAAACCCCTCGGAGCTTCAGAGGCGGCGGTTGTGGTAAATAATCTCACTGCTAATCTCATTTAATCTGACTCACAGCAAACACACTGAACCTGTGAACAGAAAGGAGAGAAAACAGCTGAAGAAAACACTCAGCAGCTAAAGTTCAGCTCTACTGAGGCTAACGTTAGCATGTTAGCTTTTGAAGGGGTTCAGCCACAAACTGAGAGAAGTTCTGTTCTGAAGCTGGAGGACTTTTCAGAAGCACAAGAGGTTCTTCATGTGGGATCAAACGTGCTGAGATCCAGCAGGAGTTTCAGGGAGTCTGAAGAGGAGCCAGCTGCAGATCTTCCTCCTCACACTGAACTTCTGTCACTTTGACTCCACTTGAAAGATTCTGTTAGTCCAAAGAACTTGACTTTGATCTGAGTCACATCATATCTGTTATAACGTGCACGTTTTACAACACACTGATGTAGTGATCTAACCTCCTCCATCCATCTTGTCACAGAAGACCTACTGAAAGAACAGAACTTATAATTCCATTAGTTTTAATCCAGGACACAGATTATCTCATCAAGAGACTTTGTAATTTTGTTCTAAGTCAAATAATCAAAGAACAATATTAATTTACTTTATTATTTCATATTTTGATAATCAAAGACTAATCAAAAGTCATTTTGAGGACACACACTATGACATTTTGAATGGTTGAAGAAAGAAAAAAAGAAACTACAATTTTAATTTGTGTCTTCTTTGAATTATGTTTTTATTTCATATCATTTTAAATTCTGAAGCTAGTCATTTATCCAAATAACTGTTTAACAGTGTTATTAATGATTTTTTTTTTAATTTATTTCTACATACAAGTTAAACGTTTTACTCAAAGTAATTCTGATCCATTTGAGAGTGTGTGAAGAAATGAAGTCTTTAGTGTGTTAAAAGTCAAGAACGAGGCCATATGTTCCTTCAGACTTTGTTTTAAAATGTTTTGAGTCAGTAATTTTGTAGAAGACATAACTGGTGAGGTTGTCTCCTGCTTTTCTCAAAACAATTCCCTCTAACTGTCCAAAAACAACTTTTTCATTTCTCCACCTGCTGAAGCTGTCACTAAACTCTCTGACATCACACTAACTCTTCCTTCCCTCCTCCTGGTTGATGACCAATCAACTAAGCGAATGTTGCTGATATCAATCTCCCGTTAAAGTTTCTACTTCCTCTTCTTTTCAGAGTTTTTGAGACCTCCATTGAAGTCACATAATGGAGATGATCTCCTCAAAGAGCTGTGACCAATGAGCCATTCGCTAACGGCCTTGTTCACAGTGTGGAATTTCAACACGCCGTTGAAAATCCGACAGAGCGTGAACGCTCCAAGCTTTTAAAGAAATTCCTTGAAGAGGAATCCTTTATCTTGAAAAACCCAACCGGAACCAGTGCAGCTACTTCGTTAGGTTGATGCAGACTTCATGCGAGCTGTGGGAAAAATGGACGAGCTGAAAGCCTGAGGAAAACGTAGCTGGACGGACAGTCCTTGCACATTAAGGCTAGGCCGATGTTACCTGAGTCGGGACAGAGAATCTTCACAAAGGTAAAAAGTCGAAACTTTTATTTAAACCTCTAAGCCAGTAATTAATTTAATGTGCCTTCAGATAAGTTACTCTAATACTCTCCATCTTGTAACGTAATCTGCTGTTGTCTTTTTTAAGATGTTGATTTTTATGCCGTAAAAATAATTACAGACAATCAATGTAAATGTTTGTTGATTTGAATAATAAATGATTGCATTAATTGATGGATCAAATATAATTCAAGTCTCATGTCACATTCATTCATGTTCATCTTGGTCACATGGAAGAAAATATGCTTTAATCTAAAAAATAAGTGAACCCGTTGTTAAATCAATAATTATTATTTTGAGACTCGAACGAGTCTTGTATAATTATTGACAGGAAAAAGGTATTAACAGCCTTGTCTCCCTACAACTGTTGGCTTCTGGGTAGTGTAGTTCTTTTGATCTGCATTACAGTGAAGGCTTATTGAAAGAAAACCACAAAATGGCAGTGTCTCTCTGAAATATATATTTTTTGTAAACTTTTATCCCGTACTGTCCTAATCATGTGAGTAATATTAATATGGACAATCGTGTGTCTTATTACAGTCTTATGTTGAAAAACTGTGAAAGAGTGAGTCCGTGAAAGTAGAACCACGAAGTATTGAGGGACTACTGTCCTGTGAGATCCAACTGTAATTTACATACACAGTGTTTTTCTAAAGTTGTTTTCCCAAGGGGTTCAAAGTGCTTATGAACTGATAGACGCATCAATCTGGCTGGCTCCATGTCTCATTATATCACTTGCTGGTTTGTTAGATTTTGTTCAAATTGGGCCACTAAAACATCACAAATCCAGCAAATGATTTACTTCCTAAATCTTTGAATCGGGTACCACAGCAGTGACGTAACCTCGGCACTTTTGAAGCTTCAGATGTCTTTGATCACGCGACACAGAGCTTCAGAAACACTGTTATGCCCCAGAGCTTCGGCTTCAGACGGCCCATCACTAATTAGGTGACTGGGCATTGTAATTTTAGTTCCACGTGCTACATGTTCCGGCCTGGGGGGTGGAGGCAAACATTTAATTGCAGAACACTGTATGATAAGGGAAATACTGAAAATCAGCTTTATTACTAGGGATACACAATATTGGGTTTTTGGCCGATATTGTAATCCGATATGCCGATATGTTAAAACTTATTTGGCCGATAACCGATACCAGTACCAATATTTTTTCCCTAGACCTACTTACAGAAACTACATAGCTTTGTCGGCTGTGGAATTAAAATACTTCATTATTCTTCATGGTCTTTGTCAGTTTGGCCTGCTGCCAAATGCAGATGTCAAGAAGGGGGCTGAAATCCACTGTGGGATGGACCTTTACAAGAAATCCTTCCTGCCTACAGCCATCATTGTCTATAACATCTCTTAATGAAACAAGGATAATGAGTTACAACATTTAATTTCCCTTTGGGATTAATAAAGTGTTTTTGAATTGAATTGAATCGGTGAGTTATTTTGATGGAATGGCCGATGTCCAATATTTAACTTTAACGCAAATATCGTCCGATACCGATACCCTGCCGATAATATCGTGCGTCCCTATTTGTTACTGTTTCTAAAACCCACTGTATCGTTTCTCACGTTGTGTTTTTTGTCGTTCTGCTTTATGTCCTTCAGGTTATGGAGCCGCACATCCTGAGTTTCATCCTGCTCACCCTGTTCAGCTCCGTCATAACTTCTTTCATTGATCACAATGGTACCCAGCGCTACACTTACTGTGTGCTCGGAGCTGGACCCGCGGGTCTGCAGATGGGGTTCTTTCTGTCCAAGGCAAGAAGAGACTACATCATCTTGGAGAGGAACTCAGGCCTGGGCAGCTTCTTCAACAAGTGAGAAACATCTGTGCAGGAATTGGTGTTAAAATGTCTGTTGTCCTGCGTTATGTGGTGAAGTATTGCTTTTTTGGTGCTTCTGAAGGTATCCCAGGCACAGGAAGCTGATTAGCATTAATAAGATCCACACGGGAAGGCAGAACCGAGAGTTCAACCTGCGTCACGACTGGAACTCTCTGCTGAGCGATAAACCCGACCTGCTGTTCAGGAGAGTGAGTGAGGAGTTTTACCCACCAGCGGACGCCTTCCCCCTCTACCTGTCCATGTTTGTGAAGGAGCTGGACCTGAGGGTACGTTATGGGGTGGACATCGGGAGGATCAGGTTTGTGCAGTCAGCCTCAGGCAGGAGCTACATCCTCACTGATCAACACTCCTCTGAGTACACATGCAGGTATGTCACGGCACGTTGGGACTTCAGATGAAAACGCTGGGTTGCATTGGGGTAAAACTCAGTTCTCCTTCTAGCTTCCTCCTGGTGGCCACGGGTTTATGGGTCCCTCAGAAGGTTGAGTTTATTGGCTCTGATCTTGTTGAGGGCTATGAGTCCATCTCCACCAACCCTGAGGACTACAGGGATCAGGCTGTGCTCATTCTGGGGAAGGGGAACTCTGCCTTTGAAACAGCCCAAAGCATCTTAGGAAGTGCGAGTCTGGTGCACATGCTCAGTTCGAGTCCAGTTCGACTTGCCTGGCAGACGCATTACGTCGGAGATCTCAGGTAAAGCAGGACTTATTTTAAGTTTTTGTGCAAAGCGGGAAGGAAGAAACTTCAGTTCTTTAATCTTTCCTTTCAGAGCTCTAAATAATGACCTGATAGACACGTACCAGCTGAAATCCCTCGATGGACTGGTGGAGGCGCGCCTGGAGAAAATAGTTATAGCTGAGCGAAAGGAGCAGGGCAGGAGGAGATCAGGTGGAAAGGCGGAGGCGAAGAAAAGAAAACTCTATCTGACTTTAAAAAAGTACACGCTAAACCGGAACGATCGGAACGACTCTGATGTGACGCGAGAGGAACTGCCCGGGTATCACATCGACAACTTCCCCATGAGGAAACCCTACGACCGCGTGATCCGATGCCTCGGGTTCCGGTTCAACTTCAGCATCTTTGACAGGTGAACGTGCAGACGACAGGTGTTTTATTCCTCTGCGTCGGTAGCACTGGAGCAATTGAACGAACGTTGAGTCAGCACTCCTACTGTAGTACGTTGTTTGAACTCAGCGTACTTTTAGCTATTTCAGCCATTCAGGTGTTAAATTGTTCAGTTTGTTCAGAATATTCAGAAGACTGTGATTTTTAAACTTGTAATTTTATGACTTTTTGTTGTAATTATCTTTATTTAGATTTTTTTACTAATAGAAATACATAGAGATCTGTTCAGATCCTTATAAATGGTCTACTTATCATACTTGCTTTGTATTTATTTATTTTTGCAACATGTTTATTTATTTATTTTAATTTTTAAACAAGTTTTAGCTTACAGCTACTGTTTTGCTGGTCTTTGGCTTTAGGCTACTCTTTTGCTAAATTTAGCCATGAGTTACTGTTCTGCAAGTGTTGCTTTTTTAGCTACTGTTGAATTACTGTATTTTTAGCCTTTTTTTAGCAACAGTTTAGTTAATTTGAGGTTTTAGCTACTTTTTGTGCTTTTAACTTTATGCTACTATTCTGCTTGTTTTAGCTTTTAGATACTGGTTTGATGATTTTCACTTCTAGTTTTTTGTTTTGGAAGCTAAAATTTTGGCTACTGTTTTCCTTATTGTAGCTTTCAGCTACTCTAGCTAATTATAGCTTTTAGCTACTGTTTTGCTGATTTGGTTTTTGTTTTACAAATTTTAGCTTTTGCTATTTTTAGGTTTTAGTCTTTATTTCAATAATAGTAGTTTTTAGCTACTGTTGCATTCTTTTTTCCTTTAGCAACAGTTTAGTTAATTTTAGATTTAGCTACTTTTTATGCTTTTAGTGTTAAACTACTATTCTGCTGGTTGTAGCTTTAATTTAATAACAGGCTAATAATTTTGACTTCTAGCTTCTATTTTTGAAGTTGTACTTATTGGCTACTGTTTTCCTTTTTCTTTTTTCTTTTTTGGCTTTCAGCTACTCTAGCTAAATATACCATAGCTTTTAGCTAATGTCCTGCTGGTTTTAATTTTTGTTATACAAATTTTAGCTCTTTTTTTTGGGGGGGGGGGGGGTGGCTGTTTTACTAATACAGTAGTAGTTTTTAGCTACTGTTTTGCTAAATGTAACTTTGTTTGTTTTCCTTTTAGCTACTGTTCCACTGGTTTTAGCTTTTTGCTGCTATTCTGCAAATTTAGTTTTTTAGCTTTCACTAGTTTTAGGTTTTAACTGTGTTCTTAATTTAAATTTTTAGCTTTTGTTTTGCTAATTTTACTTTTTAGCTGCTATTTTGCTCATTTTAGCTAGTCTTAGCTTTTACGTACTGCATTGCTAATTTTGGCTTCTGTTGACTTTAATTTAACTTTAGGTTACTGTTCTGTTGGTGTTGCTTTGAACTACTGTTCAACTGGTTATAGCTTTTAGATACTTTGGTTTTAATTTTAGTTTTAGCTACTGTTCTGATTGTTTTATTTTAAAGTTTTTAAATAATTTTAAACTTTTGATCATTTCAGTGCTCAGCTTTTAGCTTGTCAATTGTAGCTTTTGTCTTAGTTTTTTAATTAAAATGGTTTGTCTTCTTTTTAAAATTTTTGCAGTCATTCAGCTAAAACCAAAATGATTATTTTTCCATTTTAATGTAAAGTTTTATTTTGTTCAAACAGAAACATTTGCTTTATTCAGGTAAACTTTATTAACTCTCCTCAGGTCCGCCTGTCCACCGAACAGCGCCAAAGCAAAGGGTCGGCTGCCAGAGGTGACGGCGTGGTACGAGGGGACGAACACCCCCGGGCTCTTTGTTTTAGGAGCTGCGTCTCACTCCAGAGACTACCGAGCTTCTGCCGGGGGCTTCATCCATGGATTTCGTTACACAGGTGGAGGTCCAGGCTTTTTTTTTTCGATTGTCAAGATCCTTTATTTTTAAACTACTTAGAATCTACACTACTCCAGATGTTTTCCTCTGCATTTGCACCTTGTCTCCACATCTAAATAGTTTTCAAGGAGAAAAACCGAGGGGTCGTGTACACCAGGACTTATCAACTGGCAGCCCGGGGGCCAAATCAGGCCTGTGGGTGTGCTCAGTTCATCCCACTAATGGGTTCTTTTTAAAAATAAAACTAGATTTTAAATTGTGAAACAAACTTTCTTAATGACAGTAAGTGCTGGATGTCCAGCCACTGAGCTCTTTGCTTTCAGTAACTGTGCCCCCCTGAGCAGTTTAGTTGAATAGCCCTGGTGTACGCTGTAATTCTAATAAACATTATTGATTGTTTTAGCTTTGTGTCAGATGAGCATTTTAAAAGCCCTAAAACATCATTTTTTGGTTCCAGAGAGAATAAAATCTTGAGTTGCCACCTCTACATTTTCATGCAGACTGCTAAAACGGCAACTTTTGAAAACAATGATGTCATAGTCCCACCTCCACCTGATCTGAGGAAATCCTCTTCTTCTGGTGTGTTTATCTTTTGCACCCAGTGTGTAAGCCCCATGGAGTCATATTGTGGCGACACAGCACCACAGACAGGCCTGGCATGGTTAGTACAGAGATATACCGGGGTAGATCAAAATGATTGTTTTCATGTGGATGAACACATTTCCAGAAACTGCTTGTTTATGAGGATATGTGTTGGACAAATAAAATAATTGTTTTAGAAAAACTTCAATGTCCTGATTAATTTTTAGAGTCAGGTCAAGTCAAGATGGCAGCTGCAGCTAAACTTTACAGAACACCAAAGTCTTCAACTTGGCCGTTTTTACAGGTATTTAGCTAAAATTTAGTGTGGTAGTAGCTGAAAGTCTTCTGCATCACTTACACTGAGGTCATGATTGATTAAAATTTGGCATGCACTGTTAAAAACTTTGTTTTTTTGTATCTGTTTAGACTGGATAAAACATGGATTTAGAGAGCCATGATGTAGCAGCTTGTTTTCTCGCATGCCTTCTGTCACTTTGTACCTTAGAATCCAAAAGTACAGTACCGGTAGTAAGTTTTACCATGTTTTCTTCATCAGTCTCACTTTATCCTGACTCTGTTGCCATTAAGTTTTGATCAAGTGCTGAAATTATTACAAACGGAGATGAAATTGTGAAAATAATGGAGCTACAATCAATTCGGGGAAACATTTAGTCAGCATTCTAAAAAAGCTAAGTCTGGTCCTCTGGACATTCAAAAAACAAAACAAAACAAAGCAAAGAAAATTGTAGAAACGTTTCGTCTTTCGTCCGAAAGACTTCCTCAGTCTGAGATGTCAGCAGCAGACTGGTTGATCCACTGTGAGAGGGTGCTATTTATAAGACTGAGCTGAATACAGCATCTCAGACTGAGGAAGTCTTTCAGACGAAACGTTTACAATTTTTTTTGCTTTGTTTTGTTTTGTTTTTTGAATGTCCAGAGGACCAGACTTAGCTTTTTTATTGAGCATGCATCAGGGTATTTAGCAACATTATTAGCGTGGCATTAATGTGGACATTGTCGCCACCTAGTGGTTTGAATTGGGGATTTTATCATTTTGTTAGAATGTTTGGACGGTTTTCTATAAATAGAAAAGGAAATGCGTGTTAAAAAAAAAAACTTCAGGATTAGATTCACATGTGTTAGTAAAGATTAAATGCAGATAAAATGGTGTTTTAAAACAAAATGTCAGTGTTGAGTCAGTTTTTGATACCATTTTAAAAAAAATCTGCTTGTTGTTCCCTTTCAGCCCGAGCTGTACATCGTGTACTTGAACATCGTTACCATGGCAACATGTGGCCATCAACCAAACTCTTGACGACGCAGTTGCTGTCCTGGATTCTGAGGCGGGTCGGCGAAGCATCTGGACCGTACCAGATGTTCGAGGTGCTCGGGGATGTTGTACTTCTGCGAGGGTGAGCAGAGGCTGTTTTGTTTTTAGAGGTGGTTTACACCCGAACCATCTCAACTGTTAATGTGAAATGATGGTGGTTTGTTTCAGATTTTTGTTTTTAGGAAGTATGTCTGCAACACTAATGAAGGTTTATAAGAAAAGTTTGTTTTTCATTCATCACACCAGTCTCCCACTCCTTTTGTTTACTTGTTTTATGTGATACTGCTCGTCTGATGATGAGCAAAGTTACTTGATGACAGTCCTAACATTATTTGTTTGCATCGTTTTCTCTATTCTTGTTTCTCCTCTCCTCTGCTTGTCTTTCAGCTCTCGTTGTGAGTACATTGAGGAGTTTCTCCTCCAGGCATTACCCGACTTTTCTTCTCTTTCTGGCCACGAGGTTTCCAGCCATGGACTGATAGTGCTCGTTATGCAGTACGGGAAGAAGAAGATAGACAATCTCGGGCCCGGCAGGGCTGAAACAGACTGGACCAGAGCTTGGAAGTCCAACTTTCTCCACCCTGTTTTATACTATTACAAAACGCTCCCGAGCGGTGAGAATCAATGCTGCTGATGCCAGAAAGATCCTGCGCTTTTAAAATAAAACATTGTAGTGCCAAATTTGGTTGATGTACTTTTTTTTCTCTCAGAGGAACAAATGAAGAAGCGCCCCCGGGGCTGGCCTTTACCGAGGCCTGATGCGATTCATCACATAGTTGAAGACTTCCTCACAGAGTGGGACGGCCCCCTCTCTCACATCCAGCCACTGCGACACTTCCTGGAGCACTGTGTCCACACTGACCTCAGAGCTTTCTACGCAGGTAAAGCAAGATGTCAAAGTTACACTTCAAACTTTTATAGTAGGATTCTGTGTAAAGGTCATGAACAGTCTCACCTGTTGCACATCGCTCAACTTCAGTTGAGGAAACGGAGTTCAATTCTGAGCAGATTAACCATCTAAAAGCTGAAGCTGATAGTTTATTAATCTCTGTGCTTATGCCTGTCACGATAACAGATTTTGCTGGGTGATTAATTGTCTCAAATTATTGCGATAAACGATAATATTGTTTGAAATTTGACAATAATGACTCATTGTCAAATTTAAGGAGAAATGTTGGCAAATGTTTGTGTGTAGTACCTTTTTTCGACCACTGGATGGCAGCATAAGACTGTTTGAACCGAAGGATAGATAGTGAGGGAGTGAGCAGCGTGTCTCTTTAAGAAAAATGGGAGGGAGGCCCCTTTGGAGTCTCTCTTTGCTTCTCAAAATGTTGGACACTCGGTGGTTTGAGCTCTTTAGCATTTTCCACACAAAGATTTTAATTAACAAATCAGTAAACAAGTTCTCAGCTGCTTTTTGCAGAGAAAAACAACGTTTTACACGACGGCACAGGTTTCAACTGTGAATTTTGGAGCTTGACAAGACGGAGGTTTTTTCCCCGAGGTCGGCCTGTTAGCTTAGCTCATAGCTTAGCTTCTCAGCTTAGCTGCTTTTAACCATCCAAAAACATGATTTTGGATGGTTAAAATGGATTTTAAAGAGAAAAGAGAAAGGGAGGGGTCAGTGAAGAACACTGGAGTTTAACCTTTTGTCATCCAGTGTCTTCAGTAGAAAGAGCGAGACACGAGACGATAAAGATGATAGATGAAAATGAGTTTGATAAGTTTAATTTATCCTGCGACTGACTGATTTATTGTTTATTGTGACAGGCCTATCTGTGGTGCCCTTTTTACAGACTGTGCTCAGGTATCAGAAAACAAAAAAATGTTATTTCAGTGAGAGGTGGCGCAAAATGACCAAAAACAGCCAAATATAACCAAACAAATTTTAAACCTATTAACAAGCAAGAAGCATTCTGAAAAATATGGGTCTTTACATAAATACAATAATAAAAGACTATTCCAGATGGTCACCACAGATAATCAACAATCCATTATCTTTTACCTGCTTCTTCCTTTTCGGGTCACTGGTGTCCATGTGCAGCAGCCACTGTGCGAGGGGCGGGGTACTCCCAGGACAGGTCTCCAGTCCATCACAGGGACACATAGAGACAAACGAGACAAACAACCATTCACTCTCTCACTCACACCTAGAGACAATTTACAGTTACCAATCAGCCTAACGTGCATGTTTTTGGTCTGTGGGAGGAAACTGGAGTACCTGGAGAAAAAACACCATGCACGGAGAGAACATGCAAACTCCACACAGACTGGCGCCTGGCCAGGATTTGAGCCTGTGACCTGCTCACTGAGATGCAACAGCTTTACAAACCGCTCCACTGTGTCGCCCAGTAGTCAACTCAAACATGGATATAATAGTCAGTTTTTACAGATCTTGGGCTAATATTGCTTCAGTTGCACAAATGTTGAACTTGTTTGATTTCTGTTTCATCACTGGTATGTGTCTGAGTCATGTTTGTTTCCTTTTCGATCTTTTTCAGAATCCTGTTTCCACTCAGCCCTCACACACCGTAAGCCGCCGCTCTTTTGTCAGCAGGGATACCTGAACCAGCGAGGCGTCCCACGCAGCAGTCAGCTTCGGGAGCGAACTCACCGTGCTGGACTGTCGCCAGCTGAGCAGGAAGCAGCCGGCGCACCGACAGCCAGCGCAGCATTCCCACACTACCTGGCTCCAGCTGGAGCAGCTGTGTCTTCAGGACTGAAACTTGACTTCTGATTGTTTGATTTGTTTCAGTGGTGTCAGGCTGTTTATTTTTCTCTCGTGCTACCTCCTTCACAAAATATATTCCCTCCACAAGACCAAATATTTGAAAGGTATATTGTCCCTCGTATCGGTGACTCTCAGCCAGTGTTTCTGTAAAACACAGCAACTTATTCTCACAATCTTCAGCCTTTGTGCAAGTTTACTGCTTGGTTAGCTCAACTAAAGGCTTGTTTTTCTTTATTAATTCTTTATGGTTTTCCGTGAAAATAATCAGTCACTTCCCAGAAAAAAAGTCTAGAACATTTTCTCATTACTTCTCTATTAATGATTTTCTTGTCTGTTATAAGACTTGTTGTTGTTAAAACTTGCAGGTTGGAGAAGATTACTTATTACTCAAAAAGCACTTTGTTTCCCTCAAAGCATCTATATTATTCACATATATTTATATACAACACTGTTATGAAGAGATATTAAAATGGGGTTGGGTTTACAAAATGTGTAATAGTTTTTACATGATTTAGAAAATAAACATATACTGTAT
>JARVGV010000412.1:7825336-7837677 GCA_031762435.1 Hypsolebias longignatus | reverse complement strand
CGCCGTTTTGCTGTATTTCCAAGCAGTTAGCTAACACAATACCGTCAAAAAAAAAAAAAACAACTTAAATGCTGCATAAAAAACATAAAATGCTGCATAAAAAAGTCAACGTGAGGTGTGATGACGTCACTGGGGAGGCGGTTGTAAGTGCGAAAAACTTTAAACCGAGAGGGTCTTAAACCAAGGTTCACCTGTATTTGGTGACTCAACTATTGTGACTCTTGTAGTTGTTGTTTTGTTTATATTTGTGCACAATCACGGTCTACCAGGGAATTAGATTATGGAATGGTTTGGAGAATGAAGTAAAAAATGTCAAGTCAATGTGTACATTTAAGAAAATGATCAAAACTGAATTGTTAAAAAAATATATGAAGCTTAATGTGTATTGTATTAGTTAGAAAATTAAAGTTATTCATTTTATTCTGTTACTGGAAGATTATTATTGTTTGAACTGATTGTTTGAAAAAAGGTGCAGATATAATAAGATTTTTTTTCTTCTTTCTGCCACCTTTCGTTTTTTTTATATTTTGTATGTTAGCATTTATGGAAATGCTTCGTATTGTATTTTTTAAAAATGAGCATATAACATAAACATAAACATAAACAACAAACTGGTTGATCCACTGTGAGAATGTGCTATTTATAAGACTGAGTTTATTGCAGCTCATCAGACTGAAGAAGTCTTGGATTAAGGACGAAACGTTTCGACAAGTTTTGTATTTATTTGTTTTGAAACGTTCAGAGGAACTGACTTCACTTTGTTCAATTTTTTGATCTGGATTGCTGAGCGTGCACGTGTGCATTCGGTTACAGAAACACCCCTTCTCTAAATATTTACTTTTAAAATATCTATTTTAGAAAGCATTTTCTTTTCAAAACCTATTTTTCTCATCAAAAATGTTCTTGGGTCATGCAAGCTCCATAGTTTTTAAAAATACCCGGGTTTTGTAAACAGGGGGCTAAAAAAACACTCCTGAAAACAAAGTAATGGTAAATGGACTGTGCTTATAGATCACGGTTCTATCTGATCAAGATACTCCACAACCTATGCCTCCATTTATCACATTCATACAGTGATGGGACACACATCGGATGCAATGAGGGGTTCAGTGCCTTGCCCAGGGACACTTCAACATGTGACTGCTGGAATCGAACCCCCCAACTGTTGCATTGGAGGACGACTGCCCTAACCGCTCAGCCACAGCCACCCCACTGATGGTAACACTGTCAAACAAGTTTACACAACTGTCAAATTTCCATGAGTTCTTCTGGGTGTATTCAAATTCTATTCCTTTAAAAAAAGTGTCCACAATAACTATAACATTCAATTTACTCCAACATAAAGATTATAATGCAACGTGAACTACAGGAAACATTTGATCTAAAATTAATGTTCACTTTGCTCTTGGCCTTTTTTGGTCTTTAGCTCATAAATTTAATCAAAATAAACTTGAATTTCTTTGAGCAGACGTTGTTTAAAGAGTGATCTACAATATGGACGCTGGTCATAACAGACCCCTCTCCTAGTTCAAAACATCTGTAAAGTTAACACGTTTAATTAGAAGGCAAATAATTATATAGGCATGTAAAAAATAAGATCTGGAGCTAGAAATTCTTTTTTTTTTTTTTTTTTTTTTGTGGTCAATAAAAGGTGTTGAGTTTTGTTGTGAATCCAACATTACCAAAACTAAAGACACTGCGTTAAAATGTGGGGTTTTCACTGATATGGTGTGTCATCCTAAATTTAACTGTACCATACACATTATTACTTACAGCTGAATCGTGGTTACATCTTGAAATATGTCTGGGGGAGAGTTTTAAAAGCAAGCCCCGTAAATGGTAAGTCGAAAAAAAGCAAGTTTTGATGTGTGAGCAAAAGCCTAATTACAGATGAAGCCCATCTGAGCAAGTTATTTTCTGAAATGTGGGGTTTTGCACTGCAAAACAGACCCAGATGCACCACTCTGACAAATAAGGGATTCTTTTTTTTTTTTTCTGTCTGCGACAAATAAACTTGTGCTTTTTCTAAAACAAAAATGCTCCTCTGTGTGGTTTGGTTTTCCCTCGATGGGAGAGATTGCATGTGTCAAACTTGCACCTCCTCAGCAGACTGAATAAAAACAAGAGGAGGAGAAATACACATCATCAGCCTGTAGCTTTTCTTGAGGGCTGGGTGGGGGCTGGAGGGGGGGGGGTGGGTATTGTTCTGCCTTTATCTGTCATCAAGCTCCAAGTTTGGAGAAAATCAGAAAGAAAGACAAAGGGAGAACTGCAGGGGGCCAAGAAAAAGAGGGAGAGTGAGAATTAAATCGTTTGTGGACCAACCCACTGCATGTTCAGTCCTGCCCACACCACCCGTGACTGCGCGCTGAGCCACACGAACAGCCTCCTCTCCTCCTGGCCTGGGATCACTTCTGTCCCACAACTGTTGCGGGTGCTCGCTCTGGAAGTTTGTTCAGGTGAGTGGAAACTTTGCGTTTTTTCTCCAGAGCCATTACGCGCCGGCTCCGCGCGACAAACACGAAGTTTATTCGTGTTTTCTCAGTGAATTAAAGCGTTTTCTGACTTCCTGCTGAAGCCTAAATGAGATGATGTCTTCTAACTCTAATTTAAAACAGAAGTGGCAAATATAAAATAAATGGAGAAATGATGCGTTTGAAGTTTTGATGCGTAATTACGCGCAAAGAAAAGAGGTTCACTTTAAAAGTTTGGAACTGGATTCAAACTCTTTATTTGTTAAATTAATATTAAAAAAACTGAATCTTGACTAAACCTAACAGAAGGACAAGAAAACTCCCTCTGAGGTTAAATTAGTTCAGGAAATGTATTTAAATGTACTTTTTTCTTCCCTCTAAGCTGAAATCTCTTGCAATTGTTCTTCTCGTGGCTGCTTCTATTTAGAATCATCTTCCTTTTTAAATTTCAGTTTTACTAATTATATTTTAACACCTTTATCTCTTCTTTTATACAGACTGGCTCTCATTGCAGTGATCATCCAGTGCATCGAGAAAAGACGCTTTTTAGAAGGAAACTTCTAAAACCACAAGGAAGTCTGTCTGACTTCATCAAAAGGAACTCTTTTTCCATTGCTCACATGCTGTACCTGCCGAGAGACGGAAAAATGCACAACCGCAGGACTATCTGACGTCCAGTTGGTGGATGTAATTTTTTAAAATTAGGAAACCTAGAAGAAACAAACAGGAAACGAGTCTTCTGCTCCTCAACAATGACGGACTCGTTCTACGCTGCCAAGGCCGATGTCGCTTCGTCTCCCGTCCCCATGGCTTCTTCAGGACGAGCGAGCGGTATGTTCAGCGAATACCAGAGCAACGAAGTCATCATCAAACACTACAACTACACGGGCAAGCTGAATGCCAGCAAGTACAAGACTGGGCTCACGGGCGAGTCCATCGCAGTCCTGCTGGTCTGTCTGCTTATCGTTGCAGAAAATGCCGTCGTGCTTGTAGCCATCTGGAAGAACAAGAAGTTTCATATTCCCATGTACTATTTACTGGGTAACTTAACCCTCTCCGACCTGCTCGCAGGTTTGACCTACATGATAAACATCATAACATCTGGTGCCAACACGTTACACATGACCCCTGTGCTGTATTTCTTGAGGGAGGGGTGTGTGTTCATCATGCTGGCCGCTTCGGTCATCAGTCTGCTGGCCATCGCCATTGAGCGCCATGTCACCATGGTGAGGATGAAGCCGTACCAAGGGGACAAACAGGGTCGGATGTTTATCCTGATCGGAGCCAGCTGGATGCTGTCTGTGTTTCTGGGCGTCCTGCCGGTCCTGGGGTGGAACTGTATCAGACAGCTGGAGGACTGCTCCACCGTTCTGCCGCTCTACGCCAAAAGCTACATCCTCTTCTGCATCACGGTCTTCAGCGCCATCCTCCTGTCCATCGTGGTGCTGTACGTTCGCATCTTCCGCATCGTCAAGTCCAACACTCAGCGCCTCACCACGGTACCACAGAGGAAAGGCCTTTACCGCAAGTCCAAGAAGTACATGGCGCTGCTGAAGACCGTCACCATCGTCCTGGGCGTCTTCATCGCATGCTGGCTGCCTCTTTTCATCCTCCTCCTGCTGGACTTCTGCTGCCCGATCGGAAACTGCAAAGTGCTCTACAAGGCCGATTACTTTCTGGCCACTGCGATCCTCAACTCCCTGTTGAACCCCATCATCTACACGCTGACCAGCAAGGACATGAGGAAGGCCATCCTCAAGCTTCTCTGCCACCACTGTCTCCTAACCAAAGACGGAAAGATGAAGAATTTCGGAATGGCCTTCTTAGATTTTAGCACCACTAAGACGGATGCAGCCTCTCACAGGCTGGAGGGACTGGAGACGACGGTGTCCTCTGGTAACTTTACACCCTCAACCATTAAGGCCATTTATCCCAGGATTTCTAGGATATGACAGTCTTGGCCTACAGGTGCTTCGAACTGTTAAAAAAAAAAACTTCTGTTGCACTTTTAAATCTCTTCAGGTTTTATTTTCATGAACAGTGTTTGTGATCAATGGTCGAACTGGGAGACAGAACTTTTCCGCTAAACTTTTATATATACTGTATATTTTTTATCTTTACTGGTAGCTGAACGGTAAAAGAAACCAGCATTATCTTTTATGCCCCGTCTACTCTGGATATTTCTGTTTACTCTGTTTCTAACAAAAATGTTGAAATGTCCATGCTTCACCACTAGGTGGCGAGAATGTTCATAATATGAAAATTTACAGAGAGAACATTTTTTTACTTTAACTGATCAGTTATTAACCATTTCAGTACATGATCAAAGTTTGACAACAGGGTGCGTGTAGAGCAAGACAGACCTAGCTAATGTGGGATAAACAGCTTATTGTTGATTTTTAGGACACAAAGGGACAGTGGACACAAAGTCTGTCGTTTTTCAAAAGCTCCATATTCTGAGAACACACAACAAAAACAGAAGTGTGGTAAAGGTCCTGTTTGGAAAGTGTTTTAATTTGTTTTTGTGTTTATGTGTGAAACTTAAAAAAGTAAAAATATTTGAAGGAGTGCAGCTGTGACTCCTGAACGAGGTCAGTATTAGTCAGAAGGTGTTTCCCATGAAATCAAAGCCGTATCAGTGTTAGCAGAGGGAGACATAAATCCAAGACAGCGTGCAGATGTTTTACAGCCGGACTGAGTGAAGAAATGCCTGATTAGAAGATTTATCCTTATCTCCTGCTGCCTTTGTAGGGTTTAATGACATGTTGTTATGCACCCGGAGCATCCACGCCCAGAAAACTCGGCTGCCAGAAGAAAGAAAAACCTCATGTAATTTCTGCCATGTGAGTTTTGGTCAGCACTGATGCAGGGACATCAGAGGCTCGGCGGCCCAAAGACGCACTAAAGACGTCAGATGGAGAGCTGAGCTGGGTGGCTTCAGCTCTGGAGGTCCTTTCAACATATGTAGCAACACATGATGAGTGCCCTGACAGCAATAAAATTTGACAACGGAGGCTTGTTGACGCCTTTCCCTTTGGTTGACCAGACGAATATGACAGAGAAAAGTTATAGCTATAAACTTTGCCTTCTCTTTGCAGAGAGCTTGTTTTTATTCAGTCAAAAAGAAACCTGTAGACTTTTTTTAATGTACAGGCATCAGTCTAAAATTGTGGTCCCCAACCATGGTCCCTGAGGAACACCATCCTGCATGTTTTAGTTCTGATGTGCTCCAACACACCTGGTTTGAATGAAAGGATTAACAGGCTTCTGCCGAACTTAAGGAAGTCATTAAACCACTGAATCAGGTGTTTGAGCAGAGAAACATCTAAAACATGCAGCGGTGTTCCTCAGGGACCATGTTTGGGATGGATGAGAAAAAACAGAAGTGAACTGACTGAGCAATTTCTTTCACATTGTAAAATGAAAGCTGTCCTAAACGTAAAATGTGAGAAAGATTTTATTTACCTATATTTAGTGTACTTTGTAAATATTCACCACTAAGCTGTGTCTCGTTTTGTGAAACCTTTAAATTATGATGCCGGTTTTATATCTGCACTGAATAAACATGTGAATGATTTTTAAATGCAGTTTTGTGCCTTTTCATTTCTCAGTTATCGAACGACTCAAAGGGTTTCACCAGAAAATTTTACAACTTCATCTCTGCCATTGTTTCCTTTTGGAAACCTTCGTTTCTAGGCCTTATTCTTTGTGCATATATTTAAATATCATTTGGTTTAAAGTATTTAAAGAAAAAGGTGCATTTTTTGTACAATTTTGATAAAACAGTAATTTAAATACAGTATGTGATAAAAACTAAAACTATCCTGAAAAGGCCAACTTTTATTAAAAGTTCTGTTAATTTGAGGTGACTTTGCAATAATCCAGTGAAACGTGAAGCAACGTTTTCTTTTATTAGGCTACAGAAAAGTGAGGGATCAAAGAGAAGCTGAACTGATGCAAAGTGAGAAACCACTTGCTAAAGCCACTTGAAGCTGAGTTACCGGTGAGGTGGCAGAGCCGAGCTGATGCTCAGTTTACCATAAAAGAAATTATAAAAAACACGTGTGAAAACGCTCCCCAATTCTGCAACACATCCTGCCCACTCCAAACCACGCTTCTCTGCTGTACACACAAAATAAGACTCATTTTCAAGTAGAGATTCAGTTCTCAGAGCCGGCCTGAGCGTGAACAGAAGCCACAGTCCCATATGTGTGAGGTCACTGAGGATAAATCATACAGAGACTATATTCTGCTGATTCAGCATGATCAGCTAAATATTGGCCCAGTCACAGCTACAATAAAGTACACTTTGAAACTCCTCAAATATAGTCGTTTTCAACCTCGAACCACAAGAATATAAGTAATAAAATATCACATTAAGTCTTAAAAAGCTAATAATGCATGATAAAACTGTTTTAATCATGTTTTTAAACAGTCGGCTTATAAAAACATACTTAATGGTTAATAAAAGTATCTTAGATCAAGGCTAAACAAATATAAGTACCCTAAATAAATAATCATTTAAAACCTGTAACCTAAATTTCAGCCATGTACAGTATTCTTATTTACATGATGTTGGAGAAAAATGTCCTGTTTCTAAAAAAAAAAAAAAAGCTCTCAGGAAGACAAAGACCGGATTCAACGTCTCTTCAGTGACATCTAATGGCCACATCTCAGCATTACAGGGTTCTCTGATAATAAAAACACTAAATCGAAGGTTTATGATATTTATTCACATATTCAAGACATTAAAAATGATGCAGATGACACAAAAACAAGCATATACACAAATAAAGTTAAATGAGAATCCCTAATGTTTGTCTTTGCCCCATTCTGAGCTGACAAAGTCCCACAGCTGGTCGCTGACTTCACTCGGAGAGCGAGCAGATGTGTCGATGTTAATGGGAGTCACCAGATCAGGCCCATAATGCACTGCAGCAGGAAATAAAATAAACGGAGAGAGAGTACAGAACAGCTGTAGATTAATGCACACATGGAAGATGAGACGAGGGACGATTAGACTCAGGAATTTATCTGGTCTGAAACTACTAAAACCAACACTTTAAAATAATAACATATAAATAGTCAATATACAGTATTTAATTAATGAGACTCATTTATCTGTGCAGATTGTTTGCTTTTTGAAATGACTGGACGTGTGGGCCGAGATGGTGTAGAGGCAGGGCAGCCGGCTCAGGACCGGAAGGTCCCGGGTTCGATCCCCGGTCACTTCATACCTCGTTGTGTCCCTGGGCAAGACACTTAACCCCGAGTTGCTCCCGGTAGGACTGGCTGGCGCCTTGCATGGCAGCCACCGCTACCGGTGTATGAATGGGTGGATGGCTGGTACTGTGAAGCGCTTTGGGGCCTCTCATGGGGGCTGGAAAGCGCTATATAAGTAAGCTCCATTTACCATTTTATAAAAAGCTTTGTGTGAAAAATGCTATGCTAAAGAGCTCAAACCACACCGAGCGTCCACCATTTTGAGAACTGAAGAGAGTTGGCCCATGTCACGTCAAGGGGCCTCCCTCCCATTTTTCTTAGCGACACGCTGCTCGCACTCTCACTATCCATCCTTCGGTTCAGTCTTATACTGCCATCCGATGGTCAAAAAAAGTGCTACACTCAAAACAAATTAACCAACATTTCTTCTTAAATTTGACAATAATTACTAAACAATGTTATCATTTATTGCAATAATTTCTGAGACAAAAAAAAAGCCAGACAAAATTTGTTATCGTGACAGGCCTTGCATATCCATCCTTTAGAAAAATGCCTTAAAATGTAAAGATTTTCAAGGTTAAAGAGTAAACGTGTAAAACCCAAACAATGTTGAGGCCACAAAGAAACAGTCTGATGGAGATTTGTTTCTCCAAGCGGTTTCGATACTGATTAAAATAGTAGTTACAGTTAAATATATCGTACATTACATTAATTGTAACTGCAGGTAAATTTGTTTTGTAGTGTATTGTAGATATGCACCTAATGTGACAACATACTTAGAGAACTGTGGTGTTAAGAAACAAAAGATGAAACTATTAATTTGAGCGTTAGAAAAGTTACATTTTAGGCGTCATTGTAGCGAGTGGCCATGTTTTATTTGCTTCAGCCAATTCCACAGTAATGAGCTTTTCCGCCGCAGCGTGTGTGAATGAGCGTAGTTGTTGACCGTGAGCTGTTCGTTCCTCCGAGCAGCAGGTTGCCGATCTCATTGGAGCCGATCCCAGAGAAATCATCTTCACCAGCGGAGCCACAGAGTCCAACAACATGGCCATTAAGGTACCAGTATAACTCCTCTTCGTCATCAACGTCGCTCACAAACATCTCCTGCTGCTGTCACGAACATTTATGTTGTTTCCTACAAAAAATGCTATTTTTACTTTGTCGTAAAAGTATCTTAGAGAGCACATACTCATTGTAACCTAACGGAAGTGCCTCCACACTTATTAGATTTTAATAATTGATTAACAAATGAAACAGGAAGACAAACTGAGAAGCAGCAACTCTGTAAGGAAAATCCTTCAAGGATGAGCTGAAGAAAATCAGGTCCAAACCTGCAATTACTCTCCAGTTCCTCTCTTGCAGGGTGTGGCCAGGTTCTACAAGGCCAAGAAGGGTCATGTGATCACCACTCAGACCGAGCATAAATGTGTCCTGGACTCTTGTCGAATTCTGGCGGCTGAAGGGTTCGACGTTACTTACCTACCAGTGCAGAAGAATGGACTGCTGGACCTGGAGGTACTGCACGAAGCCTGTACAGATGGATATCTTGCAGACACCACAGGGTTAACTCTGACTTTGTGTTTCTATGTGCAGCTGCTGGAGGCCTCCATCCGTCCCGACACATCTCTGGTGTCTGTGATGACCGTCAATAACGAGATTGGAGTCAAGCAGCCCATCGAAGAAATTGGTAACCATGGAAACACTTCTTTTTTTTAATACATCAATAAAAATATTAGCCCTTGTTTCAAGAAACAACAAAGGGCAGCGCCTCCCACAAGGCCGCAGCCTCAGACACCTCCGTCTACCCATGTCTGTTTGTGTTTTACTTGGATGGGCTGTGCTGAAATGTAATTTTGTTGCACTTCGGTGCAATGACCATAAAGCTGATTATGATAATCATTCAATTAAAATTTTGCTTGGGGCTACTGATTGATCGAGCTTCTCGTTTTCAGGCCAGATTTGTCGATCCAAAGGAGTCTTTTTCCACACGGATGCTGCTCAAGCTGTTGGAAAGATTCCCGTCAGTGTCTCCAACTGGAAGGTTGATCTGATGTCCATCAGTGGTCACAAGATCTACGGACCCAAAGGTCAGGGATCGTTGGCATCAGTGGGTTACGCTTATTGTTGATGCATCGTTACCCGTTTTAAAATGAGAAGTGAATTTCAAAACATCTCTCATCCCAAGGGTAAAGTGAACTTTAATCAACTTTTGGGAGAGGAACATGAAGTAATGTCAAAACAAACAGTTTATTTCCTGAACTGAAAGCTGCTTTTTGACCCTGCAGTGCTTCACATGCTAACTAACCAACATAGAAGGTAAACTGTAATGCACGTTTATGTGCACAGGCGTGGGTGCCTTGTATGTTCGGCGCCGGCCGCGAGTCCGTTTGGAGCCACTGCAGAGTGGGGGCGGGCAGGAGAGGGGTCTTCGCTCCGGCACCGTTCCCACCCCGCTGGTTGTCGGGCTGGGAGCCGCCTGCAGCATCGCCCAGAAGGAGATGGAGGTAAAATAACCTATGAGCCCGACCGAACACGCTCTGTACCCAGGAACCAGCTGTTAACCTCTGTGTGTGCGTGCGTGCGTGTGTGTAGTATGATCACCAGAGAGTGTCCATGCTTGCTAATCGCCTGGTCCAGAAGATCATGTCGGAGATTCCTGAAGTCATCATGAACGGAGACCCAGAACAGCGTTACCCGGGTGAAGTCATGTTTATGTTTGTTTGAACGTTTATGTTGGACGTTTAATGACATTCTGCATTTTTTTAACCCTCGTCTGATTCGCAGCCATCTTAGCCAATGCACAAGTTCAATTTCACCCCATTTGAAGCTTGGAGGTGTCGTTTTATCTCTAAAATCATTTTAAACCTCCAAGATAGATCAAACTATGGGGGGGGTTTAATCACTTTCTCTGTTTACATCTGCAGGCTGCATAAACCTTTCATTTGCCTACGTGGAGGGAGAGAGTCTCCTGATGGCCCTGAAGGATGTTGCTCTGTCATCTGGAAGGTCAGACCATAACTTTTAATCAAGTAAAGCGGCTTTTGCTCCTTGTTAAAGACGAGTGAACGTTCGTGTGTCTGTGTGGGTGCAGTGCTTGTACGTCGGCGTCTCTGGAGCCATCGTACGTCCTCAGAGCGATCGGCACAGATGAAGACCTGGCTCACTCCTCCATCAGGTACAAACACTTGACAGGAAGGATATTTGTACTAATATTGATGCAATTTGACATTTTTATGTTTAATTGATTTTTTTTTATGTGATCTGTTAAAACTGCTCCTTCATGCGGTGAACGGTTAAAGGATTTAGCCTGTTTCTGATGAGAATGATGATTTAATGCAAGTTTATAATTCCAGCTGTGAGGGGGGGAGTGGTGGCGCAGAGGTTAAGAAGGTGAGCTTGTGATCGGAAGATCGCTGGTTCAAGCCCTGGTACCGACAACATCAAAAATGTGGGTGGGATAAGTGAAGCAGTCACACCTGTGTCCACCCTCATCTGCCCCACTCTGGGCCCTTGAGCAAGTCCCTCATCCCACACCATCTGTTCCCCTGGGAACCCTAGATATCAGCACTCTGCTCCACACAGAAGGCTGTGGTAGCTTGGTGGTCTGTTGTTGCCAGGAAAGGCATTCAGCGTAAAAAAAACCAAAACAATTGCCAGGTCTTCGTGCGACTAGTTCTCTGTGGCGACCCCTGACAAAGGGAGAAGCCAAAAGAAGAAGAAGAAGAAAAAAAAAACTTTTCCAAACGCACTCATGCTGCACATCCTGTATACATCCAGCAGAGGGCTATATTCCATCTCCAGATAAATACAGGCTCATGGCAGCACATTATAAACTATAATTCCATTTGATCATCTGTAGTTTTTTGCAATGGTTCAAGAGATGGTCCTGCATTTATGTTGGCCAAATATGTTTTTTACCTTGCCAGTTTTCTGACATTTTACATAGTTCAGTCGAGTTAGTTAGATGTTTTTAATACTCAATGTGTATTTTGTGGTTGCAAAAACAAAAGAAAACATTTAAGTAAGTTTTTTTTTTTCCAATCGAAATCCAACTATTCCTACAGTCACATTAAAACAAAAACATTTTCTAATAATCTGATAATTCTCAATCAGGTCATCTGGACAGTCTCTTTTTAGTAGAAACGTTTCACCCTCACTCCAGAGAGTCAGACTGGAGTCCAAGTCATGTGACTCGAGTCCCCACCTCTGAGTGGGAACATGAACCAGCAGCAAAAAGCTACAAATACAGTACAATGTCAGTTGTGTGAACATACAAAGAAGAGCAGAAATTGATAATCTGTTACAAGAGAACAGGTCAGAGCTGAATAAAAACCAGTTGGACAAATAATTTTTAAAGTATTAAATATTATACAGGACTTCCTTGCATTGTCATCATTGTTTAACACTGTTAGGCCTTTTCTGCAAGCATTAAAAAACCTCATAATTTCAAAGGTTCTACAAACATTAATGTGTTCTGTTCAGCATCTTTTTAATGTGTCACATAAAACTCTGTCTAATACTTGTGTTTTTCTTTTCTCTCCAAGGGATGGACGAGCATCAAGCTCACAACAGAAGCTGTGGCCTTGTCTCAAATTATTACCTGTGGACGTTGTGTTAGCTGACAGAGGCTTTGATATTAAAGAC
>JARVGV010000412.1:7714994-7733195 GCA_031762435.1 Hypsolebias longignatus | reverse complement strand
ACGGGACAGATGTCTATCAAACGTTCAGAAAGTAATTATTGGGTGGACTTTTACAAACTGTAGCCTGTATGAGACGTCTGAGCTGAAATTTATAATTATTAATTTATAATTAAGAAAATGCTGCGGTCCCACCCGGTGGTTGCTCTTGCCCCATGCGAGTGCACGTAGCGAAACTACTTTCTAAATCCAGCTGTTTTGACAATTATGTTCATTTATTAAGGAAATGTTCAGCTAAGACACATCTTTGCTATAATTTTCAGCAAACAAACAATTGTTTTTACCATGCGTGCACTGTGGCTGCCACAATCCCTTTTTGGCAAGACACCACCTACATTTCTGGGTTGTCAGCGGTGACGCGTAACATAGGCAACGCGTCAGCGGTGACGCATAATAGGTGCGACTTATACGGCAGTGCGACGTAGTTTATGGATTTTTCCAAATTATTGCCAATAATTGGACAATGCAACTTATAGGGCGGCAAGTACGGTATATAATTTTTTAGTTTTCCCATCTGGTCAGAAAAGCCCCCCCTTCAACAAACTGGCCCATGGGCCATCAGTTGATAATCACAGAACAGGTTTTGTGGCTCTGGACACATTTTATTTAGTGAGCAAGGGGTAGAAATTGCTCTTGATCAAATAGGTTGCAGACCCCTGGGCTAGATGATCAGTTTCTGCAGTTTCTGCAGTGCTCACCGCTCTCCAGGAAGCCCTTTGCCTTAGCCAAAATGGCTGGAGTCAGCTGACCGGAGCTGTTCAGGTAGTTTAGGATAAAAATGTTTGGTGCGAACAGCAGCATGTTTTGCTCGCCGCAGCCGTACGGCATCGCCAGGAGCTTGTCCAGATTCTGCATGGCGCGGCCCATCAGGTCACCTGCAGAGGCGGGAAAGGAAACGAGCTCAGAGCGGCTGGACGTAGGATCCAATGAGTGTAAGAGAAGAGACGGCGTGGCGTCACCAACCCAGGACAGAGATGGTCGCTCTGGCTGAGCCGTTAACAAACATCTCCGGCAGAATCAGAGAAATATTCTTCTCCACTGGTCCCTCTGGGGAAAAAAGAACACAAAAGACATGAGATCTCGAATGATCTGGTACATGTTGAAGATAACGCTCAGCTACTACCACAACAAGTTGTAGCACAATATTTGTACAGTGGATATAACCTTTTATGTGTTGGTTAAGTCAGTTAGCTGTGGCGGCCATCTTCAATGGCGATGACTCAAAGTTAAAATCAGATTTATACGATCTTTCAATAACTTCATTAACATCTGTCCAGTAGTTCTTGAGATATTCTGCTAACAGACGTTTGATGTTACCAGTCAGTGTCAAAGTTTTAATCTTGCACAATGCATAGCAATTGATTATGTGTTAGAGGTGATGCTCAGCTACTACCACACTAGTGTTTGGCTTAGTATCTGTAAAACTGGATGAACTGTAGCCATTGTTTGCTCAGCTGTGGCGGCCATCTTGAATGGGGATGAGTCAAAGTTAATCAGTTGGAGATGTACATCCAATAGTTTATTTTTACCAGTTTCAACTAAATCTGTCTAGTGGGTCATGAAATATTTTAATAAAATTACTGATAAATAGATGGACACGTGTAAGTTAGTGACTTCACAGTTAGTGATAACCATAAATTGTGAGCAGCATCAGCCTTCTGACCTAAAACATTTGATTGTTAATCAAGATGAGTGTTTGGGACAGAGGGTCCTTTTGCACGTGTTTGAAAACCAGCTTCTGAGATTCCAACAGGAGGTTGGCTTGAACACAGCAATGAAGGCTACTTATGGGACAGATCTGGTTGGCAGGTCACAGACTGATTAAGTTTTTCAGATGAAGATGAAACATTTCTCCTTTAAAGAAGCTTTCCAGATGAAATGATTGAACCTTTTTTGTGCATAAATTAAAGGTTTCTTGTGAACAATAAAAATAATGTATATTCAGTAATTACATATTTAGTTTGAAACAAACACTTTAACTGTTCAAAACATAAGAAAAAAAAAAAGACATTCAGTGCAGTGGAACCAAATAAAATGGTAAACAAAAAAATGAAAGCTAACGTAAAATGAAATCAAAGTGACAGCTGTGACAGTTGGGGGTTTGATTCCCCAGCAGTCACATGCTGAAGTGTCCCTGGGCAAGAGACTGAACCCCTCAATGACTGGTGTCCTATTGGTGTATGAATGTGATAAAGCTCTGATTATCGTTTTTATCGATCTAGTAGAGCACTGTATGAATGTTTACAGGTTTATAGATGTTTTTAACTAGTATGGCTGAGAATGTTAACTGCCCCTGAACCATGTGTTTGAGTTGACAGTTCTTCTCTCTCAGAGAAGTCTGAATGAGGATCCTGCATGTGCAGCTTGCAGTCCAAGGACACCAGTCTGACTGAGGAGCGAGCTAAGCATATGAATAATTCACACGCTGCTCGGCGTAGATTCTCATGACTGGGCTCCATGCATGTAGAACTTTTATACCTGTGTGACCTGTTGTGAAAGTCTGCCCTTGCAAGTAAAACCAGCTAAAATTGTCATGTCCTTGAATGTGGCTGCTTCTAGTAAGTAAGAAGACAGAAACATTAGTATGCAACGCTGTCGTCACTCACGTGCAGGACACAGCAGAGCATTGTGGCTGTCCATCTGTGGGGTTCCTTCAGCCTTCAGGAGACAACAGTTGTGTTAGTAATTCATACAAAACGCGCAACAAATGCTGACCTGATGCAGAACAAACTAAATAGAACTAAGTAGCAAGCATTTCTTCAAGGAACGCACAACACCTGCTGCCTTTCATGCTAGAGTTTCAGGCCAAGATGATTTCATGACCATAAAAGATTTCATGAGTTTTTACAACTTCAAGGGCGTGTGACATGATGTTTGAACTTTGCATAAAATGGCACAACATATATACAGGCGGTCCCCGACCTACGGCGCCATCGACCTACGGTGCTCCGTACTTACGGCTCTGCCCCCAGTGACGTCATCGCGCCGTACGTTGCCTTTTTTATGCAGCATTTTTTTTATTTTTTTTTTTTAGGGTATTTTGTTAGGTAACTGCTTGGAAACACATTGAAAAACATTAAAAACGGCCGTTCGAAGTTGTTTTACATTGAAAAAACGTTAAGACGTGACCGATCGCCGTTTTAGTTTCGTTTGATTTGCGGCCCTAAATGCGGACATACGGCGCCATGTGCGTTCGGCTCCGACCTACGGCAGAATCGAGCTACGAACGGTTCTTGGGTCCGGAACCCGTTCGTACCTCGGGGACTACCTGTATCTTGTATCATTCAACTATGTTCGTTTTTGCAAACAAAATGATAAATATGAAAATTTCATTCAGTCATTTTAAATTTGGCGCTGTGCTTAGTCACGGGAAATCCGGCTACTTCAGCGTACGACGTCTGACGTAGTCATAGGAATTTTAGCTACAACGCCCTCTGTACAATCCAATGGTGGACAATAGAAACCCACAAATTTAGCAATTTAAATGAAGATTGAGCGATTTGTCTTTAGTTTGGGAAGATGAACTTAGTAAAAGTGCATCTGAGCTTAACCTTTCCTTAATAAATGCACGCATGTTCAACTCAGCTTTATACAAGTGTTGCACTGAAGGCAACGTGTGTGCGCATCGAAATGAAACCGTACATCTTTAAAATTTAGCAAAAGACCTAAAAAAAATATTTGTTGGCTGACATAACACAAGTGTCTGAGCTGAACTTTAACTTTTAAAAAAATGTTCAAATCAGCTGATAAATATTTTCGCTACGTCGGTACGTGCACGCGCAGCAGCAGACCTGCAGCTGATTTGAACATTTTTAAAAAGGTAAAGTTCAGCTCAGACACTTGCTACAATGTCAGCCAACAAATATATATATATATATTTTTTTTTTTTGGTGTTTATTGTGCTAAATTTTAAAGAGATGCACGGTTTCATTTCGATGCACATGCACGTTGCCGTCAACGCGACACTACTTCTATCAAGCTGATTTGAACATACGTGCATTTATTAAGGAAAGGTTAAGCTCAGAAACACTTTTACTAAGTTCAACTTCCAAAACTGAAGACAAAATCGCTCAAATCTTCACTTCATTGCTAAATTTGGGGGTTTCTATATTGTTCACCATTGGATTGTATAGGGGGCGTTCTAGCTGACATGCTATGACCATGTCACAGAGGTCGAATGCTTAAGTAGCCGGATTTCCCGTGTAAAACTCAGCACCAAATTTAAAAACGATTGAAATTTTCATATATTTATCATTTTGTTTGCAAAAACGAACATAGTTGAATGATACAAGATATATATGTTGTGCCATTTTATGCAAAGTTCAAACATCATGTCACACACACTCTAATGCACAAAAAATATCGAGATCTTACACAACCTGGTTGAGCTCAAAGTTTGTGTTGTAAATAACTCAGCTAGTACCACATAAAATCTTAGTCAACAAAATTACAGCTAACGTTACAGATATTGAACTAAGCAGTCAGCTGTGGCAGCCATCTTGATTTTGATTTATGTCATGTTAAACAGTGGTAAAGAAATATCCAATGATTTCATGAGTTTCATTAAAATGTGCAGTGGTTCATGAAGTATTTTGCTAACATGACTTGACTCCAATTAGTTAATGCCAAAGCTTTAAAGTTTAAATTTTAATCTTGCACTTTTACTTCACACTCCGAATGTGTGTGTTTGGGAGCAGTCTACTACTACCACAGCAACATTAGACCAACATCTATAAAACCAGTTAAAGCGGTTTTGTGTTTTCTATGGTCAGTTGACTGCGACGGCCATCTTGAATTGACAAGTTTATTAAACTTTTTTTTTTTTAAGTATTTCCACCTTTGGAACCACAAAAAAAAAAAATTGAACAAATTACTCAAAAACATTCTTCTATTTAGGTTATCCATTTATCTATCAGTTTTTTATAATATACTTTGACTACTCTTAAAATGATCAATATTACTACAAGTTACTTTGAAACGAGCCAACGGTCATTGTGCTGTTGTGTGACCTTCACTGACCTCCACCAGCAGGGTGCTGATCACGGTGTCCTTGTGGCCCACATCTGGGACGACGGTCACCTTATTGCCACACAGCGCTGGAGAGTCCAGGGCCTCGGCACTGACATTCAGGCTCACATCACCTGTGTACACACACACACACACACACACAAACACTCCAGTTCTGAGGATGAAATGTATCGATTAGCATCCGTCTGTGTGTGCACACAACAGAAGGACGTCTTCATCCCTCACCCCGTTCCTCCTCCTGATTACCTCAATTGCCATCTGGGACCTTATTTCAACTGGTTCCCACTCCCTACTCTATTCCTTCAACCTACAGTCATTCACACAGAGGACAAGCACAGATCAGCTGCTGAGGTGTGTCTGAATGTTTTGTCAGAGAATCCCTGACTTGTTGGCACAAGTGATTGTCAGCATTCTTCTGAGGAGGAGTTAGAGGATCGCAGTTCTGACTTCAGAGCCTCGTCTCCGTCATCCCAGCTGATGGAAATCCTCTGCTTTCAGGCCAGCCAGGCAGCAACTGCACCCAGCTTCACTTTGTATGGCGCACGCTACTACCGTCTGCGCTGTCCGCAAGAAATAATTAGCCTGACCACAGCCTCATTTCTCTTGGAAATACAAGACTGTCTACAAGTATATGTAGAAACACACATGTTGCATGTGGTTGTTTCTTACGCCAAGGTGACTGTACCTCACTTATGTCTCAAGTTATCGTGCTCATTTATTTATTTAATTTATTTATTATTTTCTGTTCTCCAGCATAGACAGACTGTCTCCTGGCAATGCACCACCCCACGCTTCCCTGCTTGCACTCTTTCGTACTGTGAACCCTTAAAGAGCCTCTTTTATCCCCCTGTGTATCTTAATTTGAAGGATTTAATCAGCTAGTCTCAACAAAAATCGACTTCTCCCAAACAGGAGTCAGGGTAAGGAGGACCCCCTTACCTCGATGAAAACAATTGGATTCATGACAACTTTTTTTTCCTGCTGTTTTGACTTGGTGGAATCTGGATCGTCTACAAATTCGTGTGGATGTGTCAAAGCTTGGCAGCACTCAGACTGAATTATGTGCAGCTGTGTCAAGAGTTGGAGCAGCTGTTTATCAGGACTGAACTCTAGAAAGCACAAACGAACGGTGGAATAATCTTGGAGAAGCTACTAGCTCGACTTTCGGCGTAAGGAATTAATTTGGCTGTTTGAAGCTTTCCATAAGAGAGACTCTTAAAAAGGCAGAAACAGCAATTTACGAGTTCTGCCCGATCTAAAATGTGATCTTGACAGTGGACTCATCTCGACTCCTCCTGGCATGTTTTGAAAAATAAAAACAGATGCTCTGTCTGTCTCCTCACCCTTCCCTTCCCCAAGATCGTGGACATGTGACAGAACCTCCACAGAGCTGATGAAAAACACCTCTTATCTGGACAATAGCTGAGGAGGTGGGGGGCGGAGTGTTCTGGACTATGCTAAGACCTTCCCTTTAAAATACAATGTCTTCTTCACCGGCCTTTATGTACATGGGGGCCGAGATGGTGTAGAGGCAGGGCAGCCGGCTCAGGACCGGAAGGTCCCGGGTTCGATCCCCGGTCACTGCATACCTCGTTGTGTCCCTGGGCAAGACACTTAACCCCAAGTTGCTCCCGGTAGGACTGGCTGGCGCCTTGCATGGCAGCCCACCGCTACTGGTGTATGAATGGGTGGATGGCTGGTATGGTGAAGCACTTTGGGGCCCCTCATGGGGGCTGGAAAGCGCTATACAAGTAAGCTCCATTTACCATGTATCACATCTATGAGTTTTGCTGTGGTAGGTTTTTTTTGATGCCTCAAATTGTGCTCCGTCTAGGACACTTGAGAATTTATTTTATTTTATTTTTTTTTTAAATACAGTCTCATGTTTTCTTCCCCCTTCTCATCTAAGCAAAAATATTCTGAATAAGGTGGCTGCACTTTTATAGTAGCAGCTTCGTGCACTCCGCTCATCTTTCGAACGACTGTACGCACATGTTCTCGTATCTCGGAGCATTGATAAAGTTTATTTTGATTCTGATTAACATGCAAGGACAGATGGACAGACTGATAAATGAAAGGTACTTCCAACTTCTCTTCGTCCTTGATGGGCAACAAGCTAAAAAGTTGCCTTGTCTCAAATCCATATTTCGAATCGAAACCCAAATGTTTTCAGATGACAAAAAGAAATTGGCCTCGCTATTTTTTTTTTCTTTCCAAAGGAGTGTAAAATAATTCAAATGAAAAAAGTGTCAACAGTAAAGGTCAGGGTTTAATCCATTTCCTATAAATTCCAGACCAAGGTTGTATTGAACGCCATTTTTCACATGAAAGAACACACTAACTTGTTTAGACTTTGTCAAGACACACTGAAGGAACACTGTTGTATACCCCTCTGGTTAAATTATCTGTTCACAACCTTTACATACTTTAACCGGTGAATGTCAAGGTTAGTTCAACTTTGTGGGTTGGACACAGAAAAGTTGAGAACCCCCTCATACAATGAATACACTGAAGGTTTTTAGTAAAAGGAAAATGAAATGGCTGTCTAACCCCACCTAGAGCCGTAGGAGTTACGATCCATGAGAAGGTACTGGTCTCCTCCCCACATACGCAAGCGCTGTACACGCAGCCCTCACAGGCTTTAAAGGTGTACTGGTCAGACTCTGCTAGAGTTGCGTTCACCTGCGAACATGAACAAAATGAAACAAACAGAAAACTGCTTATTCCAATGTTTGGACAAGCTTTGTCATCTGAAAGAAGCTACAGGTGTAGTATTTACTGTAATGCACTGGGAAAGATAATTGAAGACAGTGGCCTTGAGTGTGAACTCCTCCCCTCTGATGACGGAGTACGGCAAGGTGAGACTGACAAAGAAGGGCTGGAAGGCAGTCAGGTCAGCATTTGGTGCCACTCCGAAGCCCACAGAGGAGATGCAGAACGCTCCAGCTGCCCACTTAGTGATTGTGTCAGGGACCGTCTTCTGCAGGTCCACAGAGCCATTTTCTCTGTAAGCGTGGACACAGACAGACTGAGTGAAAACTAGACAAGATACTGATGATTGTGTTTTTGGCATTTTGATGTATGAAAACATCCACCCACTACTCAGTCCCAATATTCTGTAATGTTCATTAGTTATTTTGACCAGTTCTAACTGAATATTTTAATTACCCGACAGGGATCAGATCCCAGATCCAGGTCTCTGGGAAGTATGTCCTGACTGTCTCTTTATTCTGTGTACTTGCAGGAGGTGCAGCTGGGGCAAGTGGTGCAGGTGGATTCTGTGGCATGGCAACAGCGCCGTTCATTGGTTGTGCAAATTCTGGGGGAAAATAAATAAAATGAAAAAAGAGCTCAGTTTACATCAGTTACCTGACAGATACCAGATCCAAGATTCAGGACAGTATTTTTAATGTTTCTTTGGACATTTTAATGAGATTCCCAACAAACACTGAACCAAGTTCCAGGTCACTATCCAATGCTCTAGAGCCTTTTTTGCCCAAGTATTTAAAATTTAGTGCAACAGCATCTACCAAGGGTCCCTAAGAAAGAATAAAATAAAACGTACTCTCAAACCTTAACCAGGGCCAGGAGCATTCATAAGGTTTCCTCACATTAGAGTTGGTCACAATTTTGACTCCAATATTCTAGAATGGGGACAAGAGAGAATTATAGAATTATTCTCCTATATTAACACAAGTGACAAAGAATAACTCCTTACCTTGAAAAGGGGAGCTCAATTGAGGCTCAAAATGCCAAAGATTAGAACATAAATATAAAAGGAAACAGAATCCAAGGACAAAAAGTTATACCAAGTAAGTTCAAACTTTACAGTACAAGAGTTAGGTCTAGATGAAGTGATATAGGAGGTGACAGAAAAATGAAATGAGTGAAGACTAGAGTTTTGGCAAAACAGAAAAATGGACTGGAGGAAATAAAAATAGAAAAATAATGCAAACATGAGTAACAGATAAAACTACTGAAAAGTAGAGACAAAGACTGCAGTGTTTCCCCTGCCATTATCCAAGGAGGGCACCCCGCCCTGTCAACAGAACTGAGCACCCTGCCTACCGACACCCCCCATCCCCAGTTGACAACTGACAGCACTGATGTAGCACTAAGCTAGCAGCACCCAATACAGACCTGCTAGTTAAAATGCTACAGAGGTAGCACTCATTCCTTTCATGCTGAGCAGTTTCGTTCAGCACCCCCCCCCCCCCCCCCCCACAGAACTTTTGGTGCAAACAGCACGCAACAGACTCTCCGTCCCATCAACAACGATTACAGAAGTGCACCCTGCCAAGGCAAGTGACCTAGTGGAAACACTGGACTGATACTATTTGAGCACATTTTGGCCTAAATAGACAATCCCATGCAGGTTTATATCTGCCCTGAAACTGGAAAATGAATGTTTTACTTTAAAGATGCTGTAGACGTCTTCTTGATATGATGATGGGAAGAAAGGCGAGCGCTTTCGTCTTGATGGAGACCCTGGTGTTGGCTCTGGCATCGTCATTGGTGTTGGCCCTGATGTTGGCATTGGTGTTGGCTCTGGCATAGTCATTGGTGTTGGCCCTGACGTTGGCATTGGTGTTGGCCCTGATGCTGGCATTGGTGTTGGCCCTGATGCTGGCATTGGTGTTGGCCCTGGCATTATCATTGGTGTTGGCCCTGATGTTGGCATTGGTGTTGGCTCTGGCCCAGCTGCAGCCGGAGCTTCAAACCTAGGGAATTGCCATGGCCTGGGAAAGCAAGGGAACGCCTCAGAGTCGTCGACCTCAAAAGGGTATCCTGATAACTTCTGCACAGGAAGCTGGCTGTACACCTGTATTACAAGTACAAAAATAAAATTAGCAATAAAATCTAATGTTTTGAACTCAAATCCATGTTAAAACATTGTTAGACCCGTACATAGTCAACGGTGATCTCCTCCTCGGGTTTCAGCAGCAGGACGCTCTGGTCAATGGCTCTGACAGAACATAGGGACTTCTGGTCAGCCTTCAGGGTCAGTGTAGTTTGTTCTCCTGGAAGCTCCTGGAGGGCAGAAAACTTCAGGGATACCTGCACAGAAGACACCAAAGTACTGAGTTGGATCAGACGAAAGATGTCGACTTGGAAGCAGTTTACCAATTTTCATGTTTTCTACCTGGTTATTGAGGCAGAGCTGAACAGGGAAGTCCTGGCTGTCAGCCACTATTTCTCCACTTGACATCATGGTATAAACCACCATCTGAGCAAATGGTGCCAGGTTTATCATCTGACTCAGAGTTATGCTGAACTGTCCTTTGTTGACTGGGGGAGAAAACATAAAGGTCAAGAAATGGATAGATTATATATGTTAAGTAATAACGAGTTTTTCCTAAATCCTTAAACTTTTAAAAAGTCAATTAGAGAACATTCACTTAATATGATACAATTAAATACAGGTAGTCCTTGGTTTACGACAGTCTTTGTTTACGATTTTCCGCATTTACGACCGCACCCCCAGTGACGTCATCGCGCCGTTCATTGCCTTTTTAATGCAGCATTTTATTTTTTTTTTCGTTTTTTTTAGGGTATTTTGTTAACTGCTTGGAAACACGTTTAAAAACAATACAGCCGTTAGAAGTTGTTTTACATTGAAAAAACATGTTTAAAAAGACGTTACCGATCACCGTTTTACTTCCGGTTTCGTTTACGGCCGAAAATCCACGTTTACGGCCGCCAGGGAGAGCAGTTCCAGTTTACGACCGAATAGGTATCCGACCGGGTCGTTGGAATGGATCTCTGTCGGAAACCGGGGACTACCTGTACTAGCAAAAATGCTGAGCAGAGCCAGCAAACTCATTAGCTGCAGGAACTTATTTTTAAATTGATTTTTTTTTAACAAACAACAAAAACACAGAAAAATAAGCCCCTCCACCCCTCCCCTCTCTTATCAAATCATTCACACAGGCATTGACAAGTTTTCCACATAACATGTAAAGGGCTGCAAAGTGTCCCAAATTTTTTTTTACAGAACCTTTGCAGAACCCATAGCAATGGTCCCCCAATCCCATACTCACAGAGCAACCCCCACAGTGTACCCCGAGGAACATTGTCAAATGCTTTCTCCAAGTCCACAAAAACACATGTAGACTGGATGGGCAAACTCCCATGACCCCTTGAGGACCCTAGTGAGCATAAACAGCTGGTCCATTGTTCCACAGCCAGGACGGAACCTGCATTGTTCCTCCTGGATCTGAGGTTAGACCAACGATCAGACTCGCATCTCCTGTACCTCTGAATAGACCTTACCAGGGAGGCTATGGAGAGTGATGCCCCTATAATTGGACACCCTCCAGTCCCCGTTTCTGAAGAGGGGAACCACAATTCCATTCTGCCAATTCGGTGGCACTGCCCCCGATGTCCACGCAATATTACAAAGCCGTGTCAATCAAGACAGCCCCACAACATCCAGAGCCTTAAGAAAAGCAGCATGACTCATCCACTCCCAGAGCCCTGGTGCTGCACAGCTTTTTAACTACCTCAGCGACCACAGCCACAGCTATGAACACAGACCAACCCTAAAGTCCCCCGACTTGGCTTCCTCCATGGAAGATGTGCCAGTGGGATTGAGAAGGTCTGAGAAGTATTCCTTCCACCTCCCAGTGACATCTCTGGTTGAGGTCAACAGCACCCCACCATCACTGAACACTGCAAAGGTAGTAAAGTAGTAAAGATCTGCTTTCCTCTCCTCAGATGCCTGAGTGTTTATCAGAATCTTCTTGGAGCCAACAAAGAGTCTATCCCAAGGCCTCAAACTCCTCCCACATCCGAACTTTTGCACTTTTGCCTAAGCAACCACCAAGGATGTGGACCACTTGGCCCTCCAGTACTCCTCAGCTGTCTCTTGAGTCCCAGCCAACACTGTTCAATAAGGACTTCAGCCTCCCCAACACTGGGTGTTCACCACAAAGTTAGAGGATGGCAATCACGAGAAGCACCAACAACCTTGCAGCTACAGCTCAAAGCAGCCACTTCAACAAGTGAGGTGTGGAACATGTCCCACTCAGACTTAGTTTCTCCCTCAGATGTGATGCGGTTAAAAAGCTTATGGAGGTGTGAGTTGAAGATTATTCTGATAAGTTTTTCTGCCAGCTATTCCCAGCAAACACTCACTACACATTTATGTTTACTGGGTCTGTCTGGCACCTTCCCTGGCCCATTTGAGCCAACTCACTACTAGGTGGTGATCAGTTGACAGCTCAACTCCCCTCTTCACTCAAATATCCAAAAACAAACAGCTGGAAATCAAATGACATGACTACAAAGTTAAATCGATCTACAATAAGGCATCCTAGTGCCAAGTGCACTTATGGACACCTTTATTATTTGAACAAGGTATTTGTGATGGACAAACTGACTAGCACAGAAGCCCAACAACAGAAGACCTGAGAGGCCATTCCTCCCAATCACACCCCTCCAGGTCACACTATCTCTACCCACGTGGGCATTAAAGTCCCCTAGCAGAATAAAGGAGTACCCAGCTGGTGCACCTTAAGCACTTCCTCCAAGGACTCTTAAGATCCCATACTCTGAACAGATGTTTTGGGCATAGACACAAACAGTCAGAGACTGTCCCTACACTCAAAAGGTGCAGGGGATCTAACCTCTCTACAGTGGAAAACTAACACAGGCACCAAGTCAGGGAGCTAAAAGTAGACCCACACCAGATTGGCACATTTCACCATGGACAACTCCAGAGCGGAATAAGGTCCAGCCCCTCTCAAGGAGACTGGTTCCAGAGACCATCCTGTGTGTCAAGTTGGGTCAAACTATATTAGTCGGTACCGCTCAACTTCATGCACAAGCTCAGGCTCTTTCCCCGCCAGTAGGTCCCAAGAGCCAGCTTTGGGACATGGGTCAGAGTGTCAAGGCCCCTGCCTTTGGCCAATGCCCATGGTGTCATGCACCTGACTTATGATCCTTCCTGCAGGTGTGTGCCCATAGGAAGGCAAACCCATGTTACTTGTTCTGGCTGAGCCTGACTGGGCCCCTTGGGTAAAGACCCAGTCGCTAGGCACTTGCAGACAAGCTTCTTGCCCTGCCTAGCTCCAGGGAGGGGCTCCAGTAACCCACATCTGGGCAAGTGACACTGATTTCATTGTATATTTCTGTCCTTGACCAAGTTCATTCTTCATTATTCTAAATGATTTGTTCCATACCATTTCCTGCAGTAACAGCCACTGGAACGCGATCATGACGCACAATCACTCCTTTGGCCAGAACCTACAAAAGCAGGGATTACAAGCACATTTTTTTATTGATGCATGAACAAATCTAGAATTCAACTCGTTTTGCACAAGAGACCAAGTGAAATGTAAGGCTTGATTTTTACTGTGCTAAAAACATTTAGAGGCCAAGCATAGATCACCTTCTCTAATGATCAGATGTGTGGAAACTGATAAAACACATGGCTAAAAAAGAATCTCACATACCAGGTAAAAGAAGTCGAGTGTAGTCTGTTTATCGGTCAGCTCATTCTTCTGGATGATGTACTGAACTTTCAAAGTTGCATTTTTGTCACAAGGTAACCCACCATCAACCCGCTTGAGCTCCAAAAAACTTTTGCTTTTGGAGTAAAAAGGGGACACATACTGGTAGGCCGTCCCGTAGACTGGTCTTCTTAAGTTGGGCACAAAAGGTTCCGTTTCTGTTCTTTCTGTAGTTGAAGCCTGTTTAAAAATTAGGTCAAAGGTCAAATCTCTGATTAAATTAAGCTCCAATTCTCAACCATAAACCAACAAAATCTTTGATTAGAATGAAGGCCACTGTGGACATCGTTCCACATGTTAAACATATTTAAGTGTTTCCACGTCTACTGAACTTTCAGGTTCATTTGATGTCAATTTTGTCATCTATAGAACCAAGAAGGTTCTGCAGATTGACAGATGAACAAAGCATCCCAGCTACATAGCAACATGGACCAACCATATTCACTCATTTATAGTGGTACACTGACAGTAGAAAGACTATGCCCCAAGTATGGGAGGTTTAAGCTTAGCTGATCTAAAGTCTGGTCCCAGACAAAGCATGATCTAATTTGGTTGGTGCATGTGGAAACTATGTAAACTACCTGGGTCCAATGGCCAGTCCTGAAATGTATCTGTAAACAAAAGAACTGTCACACATGCCAACTAACCCGCAGAGACACTGAGGCCGTCCAGAAGGTGGTGTCCAGAGAAAACAGAACAATGCCTTTCAGGTCTGTGGTGACTGTTAGCTCCTTAGATTCTTCAACAAACAAGTAGACCACCTGATTGGAAATGGGTTTGTTGTCTGGACCAACCACTTTGATCTGCAAAACAGGAAGTAAAGGAAATCTTTCAAGGTATTTACAACAAGCTGCTCAATTCTTATTCACATTATGCTGCTTTATTATACGGGCCAGACGACAAATCTAAAACGCTTATTGAGCTGATTCCATTGAAGTTCTAAAAAATTACATTCATACTGGCTGGGGAAAAAAAATAAAAATAAAGATCTGTCAGCCATCGGCTGCCCTGTTTCCTGAAGATTGGCACTGACATTAGACACAGGAAACTCATTAGTCAACCTCTCTACTTTTATTAGCTTAGTTTACCATGCTGGTTTAGTGAGCTAAAATTGTCTAATACTCTGCCTTATTAATTCTGTAGATATTTAATAAATGCACAGATTAGCTGGTAGGTCTTGAAGGCAAATCTTATGGCTTCCACCAAGGTTCACAGAAACAGAACATGCATTCATTATGCAGATTACCTTCCCTTCATATGGAATGCCAGGCTTATATGATGAAGGCACATCTTCAAAGGAGATGGTTATCATCTCACTGGTTATACTGACAGTCCCTGTGCCTTTAAGAGTCACCCCTATTTGGGAGTAAATATACAGAATATAGCTGATCAGTGCTACTAATAATTGAAAATAAAATGTTTAAAAAAATTTTCAACCTACCTGTTCCAAATTCCTCCAACTCAGCATTTACCTCCAAACTGTCAGAGTAACCGTATGAGTTGAGGGCAAATGTGTCCAAATTCACAGTTTCTGTAACACATCCACTTTTATCTGTCTACAAGAGGATAAGAAACAATTTCAAAATATACTCTTAATCAAAGAGAATTGCAGGAATTGACAACTTTGCAGGAAAAAAAAAAAATTAAACCTTACCGTCAGTGTGTAGCTTTTGCACAAATTGTTTCCTGGGTCTTGTAGAAACCCAAAGGCTTGTCTGCAAATCTCTGCATTTATGCTACCAAGGACTGGTTTTCCATATGTGTACCTGAATGAAAAGGCACATGAAGACATGCTTTTTGAATTTATTGTTCCGCGTATCACAACAAGTGCTTAATTTGAGCCGGACCTGCCGGAACAGGACCCGGGAATTTTTGACAGGGTGCATTCCAGTAATTGTTTGCTAGGATCTGGCTTGGATCCAGTAACTCAGTCTTACCAATAATAAAATTCTGAACAAATATGCCTGCCTTCAACGAATAAAACTGATCAGATATGTAAATGGAAAATTACATAAACATTAATTTTAAACAGCATACGATCTGCCCCTTCAAGTGAAGCACTTCCGCATCTACCCTTCAAAGAATTCTCCACCCCTAAAGGAGTGGTGTTTGTGAGTGCTGAGCAGGAGCTCACAGGCAGCAGCCTGGATGTTGACAGGTGGAGTCAAGACAACAATGAGCAGGGACAGAGGCGGACTCGGTTCAGAGCCAGACCTGGACAAGTTTGTCAAGTGGGGGGATGCTTGGACAGAAGTGGAACAAATTGAGCCCTGCTCACAACCTTGATTTCCAAAACATGTGTTAACGTGTTTACTGCGTTAACATGTGATTCTGTTCATAACTTATTGACAGAATTTCTCAGTGTAGGCAGAGAGTGGAGGGGGTCCAGTTTGGTGGCCTCAGGATTCCTTCTGTCGTTTGCAGATGATGTAGTCCTGCTGGTGTCATTGTGCCAGGATCTTGAGCTCTCACTGGAGAAGTTTGCCATAGAGTGTGAAGCGTCTGGGATGAAAATCAGCACTTCCAAATCTGAGGCCATGGTCCTCAACCAGAAAAGGGTGGATTGCGCTCTTCGGGTTGAGGGCGAGGTTCTACCTTAAGTGGAAGAGTTCAACTATCTTGGGGTTTTGTTCATGAGTGATGGAAGAATGAAGGGTGAGATTGATTGGTGCAACATCTGCAGTATTAAAGACTGTGCTGTTCCGTTGTGGTGAAGAGGGAGCTGAGCTGTACAGCAACGCTCTCCATTTACCGGTTGTCTACAATCCTCCTCTCACCTATGGTCACAAACTCTGGGTAGTGACCGAAAGAATAAGACTGCGAATACAGGTAGCAGAAATTAGTTTCCTCCGTAGCGTAGCTGGACTCTTCCATAGAGATCGTATGAGAAATTCAGTTACTCAGGAGAGACTCAAAGTAGTGCCACTGCTCCTCCATATCGAGAAGCCAGTTGAGGTAGTTTGGGCATCTGGTAAGGATGCTCCCTGGGCGCCTACCTAGAGAGGCGCTTCAGGCATGTCCAACTGGGAGAAGACCCAGGACATGCTGGAGAGACTGTCTCTCGGTTGGTCTGGGAATGCCTTTGAATCCTCCCAGAAGAGCTGGAAGAGGTGGCTGTAGAAAGAGAGGTCTGGACCTCCCCGTTTAAGCTGCTGCCCCCATGACCCAACTTCAAAACAAGGGGAAGATAATAGATGGTGATCTGCAAAATTCATAAACCCATATTTTTTTTATTTTTATTTTTTTTACATTGGAGCACAATAAACCTATCAAATGTTTAAACAAGTTGTACAACAGTTTTGGGAAAAAAAAATAGCTGACCACAGCACATCTTAAAGTGACTATTGTCAAAAGAAGAGGGAATGATCAACAGTGGGAAACATGAACGACATGCAAAAGTTCTTATACTGAGGACAGTCGACCAATTTCAGACACAGAACAATGTTTTGTGCTGTAGAATTTTTCATCTGAAAAAGTATCATGTTCACATCAGGAAACTAGAAAACCTAAATAGAACAGTGAAAGTTTGGATAGTCTCTCTCCAGCATACCCTTCACTCCCACTGCAGAGATTAGTCAAATTCTGCAATAAAATGTACAGTATACTATTGAATCCAACACATTTTGCTTTTGATTGAGAACAGCAGAAACCACATTTGAATTATAGTTATTAAACACTCACTTTCCACAAATCTTAATCGTGAGATTTGTATCCAGGATGGTTACCTCACTGGGCAGGTAAACGTTCACCTCATATTTGGGTAAAACTGTAATAAAAAATAAATAAAAAACAGAATCAAAAGTCTTCTAGCTGCAAAGTACCACGCTTGAAATCTGAGTTCAATTCAATTCAGTTCAGTTTATATATACTGTATAGTGCCAAGTCACATCTCAGGGCACTGAACAGAAACATTCATATACAGTTTATAAAAAGTTATTTATCTGAGGAGCAGACTGCTTTGAAGTCAACTTAATGCTTGCTTGATCTGCGATAGTTAATCAGACGTCAGTAAATACAGTATGATGCAACTTTGTTTTCCTTGTAATGGTGTAACCGCTTCTCACCATACTCCTTGAGCTCAAAGGTGTGGGATATCACTTGTCCTTCGTCCGTCACAGCGTTGATTACATATGTTCCTTGTGGTGCCTCAGTAATAGTTGGATGTGAAAAGTCAAGGATAACCATGTCCTCGGTTTTGTTGCCGACATTGGACCACTGGGCAATGCGATTGGAATTTGGATCCTGCGCACAGTAGCAATTTATATTTGCTCAATAAACATTTTTACAGAGGTGAAGGAAGTTGATAACTGCCACTGTGTTCAACAATGTGAATGAAGGTATAATGAGAGGATACAGCCTACTCAACTTTTGAGTAGAAAAACTGCTTATAATAGGAGGCTGGAGTCATTTCAAACAAATGTTTGTTGCTGTAAAAATGTTGGTGAATGTAAACTTAACACGGATCATGAAAGAGTTATGAAGTTTTTATTTATTCATTCATTTGACCTTTATACATTTAGTCCAGTGTTTCCCTTAAAGAGGTACTAAACCCCCGGTGAAACGGTAGCTCCGCCCCGAGACGAGATTCAAAAACTGCAAAGTGGGTGTGCCAAGAGACACCACCTAAAGGAGGGGGAGGAGGTGTGGCCAGGACGAGAGACCG
>JARVGV010000412.1:7678056-7688721 GCA_031762435.1 Hypsolebias longignatus | reverse complement strand
TGGGAGGAAGATCTTTCAGTTCTCAGGCTCCTCTCTTGTGGAACCAACTTCCAGTTTCTGTCTGTGAGGCTGACACACTAAGACTGGGCTTAAAATGTTCATTTTTGATAAATCCTATAGTTAGGGTTGGTTTGTCATGCTGCCCTAGTCCTAACGGAAGACAAATTGACCTCATTTCCTAACATGAATACAGGTAGTTACAAATGAATGGTTTGCAATTATTTTAACATGTGATTCTTGACCTGCCATTGTGTATCTGTTCCTACCAAACTCAGCCTGTCGAAGATGACCGCTTGTCCTGAGCTTGGTTCTGCTAAAGGTTTCTTCCTCATGAGGAAGTTTTTCCTTTCCACCGTCGCCTTCGTGCTCGTTCAAGATGAGAGTTCTGTGATTAAGTTCAAAGCAGTCTGCTCCTCAGATAATATTAACTTACTTTATATGTAAATAGAAACATGAACGTTTTTGTTCAGTGCCCTGAGATGACTTCCGTTGTGAATTGGGCCACTTGACGCTAACTAAACTGAACTGAATCCTGTTGTAACGCCTCTTCATTGGTTACATTTTATTGTGAATTCTATTAGAAAAAAGTTAAGTGAACTTTCATTGCTTTTCATAGCAAAGCTCCTGATTATGTTTGAATTATTTCAGTCTGACACTTCATCCCTGACCCAGGTCTTCAATCAGACTGTAAATGGTTTTACTCAATTTAAATCTGGTTTATCTCACCTGTGGGATGAACTCCCCATCTTTTTATGACACTGACTGTGGTAAGTCTTTTAAAACCTGCAAGATTTCAATCAGACAAACTTTAGAGGGCTGTCTTTTTTTGTATAGATCTGATCTCACATCTTCTTTGTACAGTTTTATTCTATTGTTTTGTTCTGTTGCATTAAACTGCAAAGCACTGTGTGATTGTAAAAAGTGCTGTCTCTTCTCTTGTTACTGCTAAAAACCTGAAACAAGCTAAATTCTCCCCCTTGTACAATCATTCATAAATGTGGCATGGAAGATCTACATATCATAAATTAATACATTATAAATGTAAATAGTTTAGATTTGTGTGGGGTAAACAATACCAAAATAATCGAAGAGCTGTGGGATATAAAAAAGAACAAAGATGAATAAGACCGCTAAAAAAGTAGAAGCTAAAAAATCCTACATTATGATAAAATATTAATGCACCACAGTACCATTTACCGGAAGTGATCCTCTGTATGGCCACGCCCATTCACCGTTGTAGCTAGCAGGCAGGCAGCGCGTCAGTCAGAAACGGAAATCAAAGGTAGGTTTAGCGAACATTTCGATCCATAACTATCCCAACACCGAGGTTTAAGTTTACTTGAGTCATTTTTTACGCTATTGACGGATACATCCCTTTAAATTTTTAAAAATGTTGCTTAAATGTTTGGTAATTTTGATGGACAGGCAAACTGAATGTTTCACCAGAGTCTTGAAAAGTGTGAAAATAATTTTTTTTATTTTACTGTTACGCATAGAGAAAGGGAGAAAAACTTATTTATGTTACATACACTGTAAACCGTGAGGTTTAAAACGTAAGAGTAACGTTACGTTTTATTATACGAGTCTTAAAAGTTGTTCCAAAACTGGAGTCTGCTGATGGTCTTCAGACGATCTGTTTTAATCATGTGATCATTTCTGTAAAAAACCCCTGACTGCTATCTGAACACTTTACATGTTTGTGGTTGGGTGTTGAATGGCCCTGGCTAACGTTGACTCTAAAGTTGAAAATATGTGACTTTAAATTTAAGTTTGTGTAGAAAGGCTAATTATTATTCTTGCATGGTTTTCATGTTTGCCTCATCCATTTTTGACAGGATGGAAAACCCCCTCAGCTAATATAAACTACAATATGATATTTGTTACTGTAGCTGTATGTGTGTTAACAAAATATCTAATGAGTCAGTGGACATTTTTCAAGGAACCTTCCAGAAATTAATCTTCAGATGTCCATGCACAACATCAGCCTGTGCAGTCAGTCTGATTCAAAATGGCTGACAAAGCCAGCTCACCTTCAAAATGTCAAACTTGATTTATGGAACAGAGGGTTACATTTAATTCAGTCAATTTTACAGATGTTGACCTAAAATTTGGTGTGGTAGTTACTGAGATTTTACTCTTCCTTTCTGGGCCATCACTGTGCAGAGGCGGGGGACACATGGACAGGTCTCCAGTCCATCACAGGGACACCTGGACAGGTCTCCAGTTACTAGTTACGTTACTAGAACCACCTTCTTCCACCTGCGTAATGTCGCTAAAATTAGAAACATCTTATCTAAAAATGATGCAGAAAAACTGGTTCATGCATTTGTTAAGTCTAGACTGGATTATTGCAATGGTTTATTATCTGGATGTCAAATATTTCTTTAAAACGTCTTCAGTTGATCCAAAATGCTGCTGCCAGAATCTTAACTGGAGTTAATGGGAGAGATCATATGGCTCCCTGTCAAATCCAGAATATAATTCAAAATCTCACTTCTAACCTACAAAGCTCTCAACAACCTAGCTCCATCTTATATTACAGATCTTATTCTTCCATATTTTCCTAACAGAGCACGTCACTTTCAGACTGCAGGTTTACTTGTGGTTCCTAGAGTTTCCAAAAGCAGAATGGGAGGAAGATCTTTCAGTTCTCAGGCTCCTCTCTTGTGGAACCAACTTCCAGTTTCTGTCCATGAGGCTGACACATTGTCCAGTTTAAGACTGGGATTAAGACTTTCTTTTTTCATAAATCCTATAGTTAGGGTTGGCTTGTGTTTCCTGAGCTGTCCCTTAGTTATGCTGCTATAGGCTTAGACTGCTGGAGGACAAACTGACCACATGTCCTCACTCTGCTACTGTCTTTACCCATTTGTAATTATTTCTATCATTAACATGTGTTTTTGTCTTTCTTCAGATAAAAAGTACATCTGGACCTGACATTCTGCGTTTGTTTGTTTCTTCTTCATGTCCTCTCAAACCAAGCAGATGGCTGCTTGTCCTGAGCCTGGTTCTGCTGGAGGTTTATTCCTGTTAAAATGAAGTTTTTCATTTCCACTGTTGCCTTTGTGCTTGCTCAGGATGGGAGACTGTGACAAAGTGAAGATTCAATGATTCTGCTGGCTTCCTTCCTTAGATAGTGAACTTTACTAAATGGCTTTTCTATGTACATGTATATGAATGTTTCTGTAAAGTGCCCTGAGATAACTGTTGTGATTTGGTGCTATATTAATAAACTGAATTGAACTGTTTGGGTAAAACTGTGGCTCTGTTTCTGTTTATTGGTTGAAAGCAGTGTCAGTTTAATTCCTGTATCATCATTAAATTGGATGGACGGCTGGTTTTAACTAGACCACAACAAACACACATTTTCCCATTTTCACTTTTACAGACATTCAAAATGAAATAAATCTGTTGCCGCAACTGAGAACTTTAATCCATGTCCATTTCACTTGGTTGCCCAATGGACAATCTTGATGCGAGATCTGGTTGTCAGAGATGAAAATAAGTTGTCTCGAACAAACTGAAGCCACTTATGTCAACCCCTGACTAGATCATATGTAAAATCACCCCAAACTTAAATAAGTGAAGTCGCCTTAACAGAACCCTAATCAGACAATTGTCCGTTGCTGCCCCCGTTCTTGAAGATGCACATTTCTAATTTCTAACCTCCAAACCAGGGCCATTTTCTGGAGTAAATTTCTATCCCAGTCATCTTTTTCAGACCTGGTTCCTGTAGTCCAACCAGACGGGGGTAAAAATAAAAAATAAAATAATAATAATAACAATGACAATAATAATAATAATAATAATGCTCCAACTCAAGAAAAACAATCCATATGGTAAATTAATCAATTACGATGCAATACATACCGTCACCACCTCCTCCTCCTCTTCTTCAGAATCACTGTCTTCACTATCTGAACGTGGTGCTACCTCGTACCTAAATAAATAAATAAATAAAACAAATAGAAGCAATTTATGACAAAGTTAAAAGCATTTTGTTCTGCCAACAATCATTCATTCAGCTTTAACGCCATGTGAAGAATACAACGTAACAAACTTTTAGCATCAGAACACAAACCACTGAGGGTGTGCACAAACTCAAATGTGATTTAAAGGGAGCTCTGACTACTTGCACATATAGGCCTTAATTTGTTGTTAAAAGTTATTTGTGACACATGAAAACTCCTAATTTCATTTTAAAAATTATTTATGTTTATGAAAAATTTCACCTAAGGACATCACCGTTATTTAACTAGAGCAATGCATTCTGGGGGCAATGATGTAAATAGGTTGTAAAGGAGACTAAAACGTAAGGAGTGAAGGGTAAAAAGTTGTAACGTGGCAATAAAGTTACATTTTGTATCAGTTCTTAACTATGCACAATAAATGGTCAAAAATATCAAATGTGATCAACTGGTGATGTTTATTAGCTCTGGATCCTGGTGCTAATGATTATACATATATTTATATATCAATTTCAGCTCTTGCATTGAAACAGCTTGTCTACGTCAATTACCCAGAATACATTGCAACATAAATACAATGACAATGTGTGTCAATATTTCTTATTAACACTAAACAGCAAACAGAATTTTCCATTCTCATTTTTATAGCTGAAGTAATTGTTTATCAAAGAGTGTCTATTGTTCCAACTAGCAGGAGATCCCTTTAGAGATCGATCAATACTTGGATCTGTCCATTTTACCAGGAAGCTGAGAAGCAGTGATACTCACCCTGGGTTCATTTCAAGCCACGTCTCCAGCTGACCAGCTTTAGGTGCATCAACACCCGTCAGGATCTTCCCACTGTCCACATGGATGACCTTGACAGGAAGGTCACTCATTTGGCTGGTCTCGTCCAAAGGCTGCCGGAAAAACCCAAACAAGAACAACTGGTCATTAGAGGAAACCGCTGCACATAGGACTAAAGAGAATGATGTTCTTCTTTGAAACTCACCTCTCCATCAGGCCCCATAGCAGGAGCACCACCCTCTGCAGTCTCTGGCTTCTAAAAGTAATAAAATGGTAACAGTTATAAATTGAAAAAAGTACAGCCAAATAAAAAGGCATAGCAGCAAATAAACCCCATATACCTTCTTTTTCTTCTTCTTTTTCTTCTCCTTGAGAGCTTGAGCAGCTTTGTGGGCGCGCACCAACTCTGTGAGGTTGGCCACATATTCATCTGTCTGCTGGAGCAGGTAGGCCAGACGCTTGTCTTTCTTCTGGTCGATAAGTTTACGATAACCTTCTTCATCTTCAGCCTGGAAAATGATTCACAATCAGCTCCAATCAGCACTTGAACAAAAATAAAACTATTGCTTATTATCAACCAACATTTGTAAGTCTCTAGGAGAAATGTATATTTGAGTCTTACCATCAACCTCCGCATTCTCTCCTTTTCAATCCGCTCATTCTCCTTCTTCTGCTCGCGCTCCGTGTTTGCATGATAGGTGGCGACAGCTTTGGTAGCCTTCTGGAGCTTTGCTGTGATGGAGCGGTGGTACTCCTTGAAGTCCTTGGCGTGCTGCAGGATGCTGTTGAGGTATTCCTATAAAGAGAAAGACACAAACTGAGCTTTGGAAAGTGATTTCCTCCAGTTTGAACTTTTTTTTAGATTATTGTGCAACAAACAAGAACTAAAATGAGCCCAAAATCTTTAAGTAGATTAAAAATATGATGCAAACACTGACATCACCATTAGCCTCCACTCATAAGAAGTCTGTACCTGGTGTTTCTGCCGACGTTTGCGCTCTTGTTCGATCTTTTGTTGTTTTTCAAGTTTCTCAGTAATGCGAGCCTCCCGCAGGGACTGTCGTTTGCTGCGTTTGTAGGCTTTTGCATTCAGGGCAGTTTCCAACGCAGTGTCACGACGCATGCACGCCACCACCTCCTGACGCAGCTGCAGGGATGAAAGAATCGACTTGGGTGCTTTTCCACTGAAGAAAACAGCAGCAGCTCCTGAAGTGTGAATCATTTATTGTTTACCTGTCTCTGGAAGTTAAGCAGCCTCAGAGCTTTGAGCTCAATGGAGGCCTTCGTGCGCAGATCGACAGCAAGCGAGCCTGGCAGGTTTTCCAGCTCCTGTACGCGATGAACAATACGAGCTTGTAGTCTGAAAAACACATAATCAGACATTTGTGTTTTCTAAACACAATGAAGAGAACTAGAAAAACACTGAATAGTATTTATTTTATACTGGTTAAATACAAAGGTAAAATCTATTTAAATACAGATTTCTTTTGAAAAGCTCTGAACTTTTAGTCCATTAATATAAAAAAAAATTGAGAACAATGAAATTAACTATCAGAAATTACTAAACAGGCATTTTTATCAGGTTTCAGTTTAGAATCTCTTGCTTGTACGCTAATAACAAAATTGATTTAATAAAACCTAATCAATGATTTGGTTTGCCGACAAAATTTTTGGGCAAAGCGACAGTGGCAACGTTTTAATGTGCAATATTGTTTTTTCGCTGTTCTTGTTTAAAATACATGTGAATAAATACATACTTTGTTTGTAGAAACTTTTCAAACTTCCTGGAAATGGGAACAGTAAATGAATGGTTTAAATATGATTATCAAGCAGATATTTTATTTATACTTCCACCTGCACGAGGCTCAAAATCCGGTTTAATCCATTTAACAATGGCTCTCCACTAACTGGCTTTAAAAACATTTGTGCGTCCATGTAACACAAAAGAGTCAGAACAACTTTGTGTAATTATTTAGTAAAGCCTGACCAATATATTGGTGGTGGCCGATATTTTAGGCCAATATAGACGTTTGGGGACGTATCGGTATCAGTGATAATTGTCCATTATGCGCTGATATAAGCATTTCTAATTTTCACCACTAAAATGCTGGAACTAGCTGTAATTGTACAACGTATCCAGCAGAGGGTGCACGAAGACTACGTTCAAGTCATGGCTGTTCACTTAAGTTTCACTTTCAGCACAGGCAAAGCAGGAAGCAACTGTGTAGAGTATATTGCTGAACAGAGCATGGTGAGTTTATCTGAACTGATCTGTAAAATAGATAAACAATAATAAATTCTCTTCAATCATCCAACCTGCTTGTTATTAGCTACGTGCCTCTCAAGATAAAAAGCCAACGGTTAGCTAACTTAGCATAGGTTATTGCCTTGTAAAACTTTATCCAGAACAATAAATCTAACATAGGGGTAAATATATATATTAGTGTTGGTAACGTTATCTTTGTCGTCTTCAATTAAATGAATTGTTTGTCAGAAATCTTTACTTCTCTCCAAATAAAAACAATAAAACGCCGCTGTGGTCAGTACTAAATGGGCCTTCATCATATGTGACTGACTGACTAAAAAACGAACAGGGAAGAGCGTTTGTTTGTTATATTTTTGTAACATACTTAATGACCAGTGCACCACTTATAAACCTAAAGTGGGTCTAGGTAAGCGTGGATCTGATTACCGTAGCTTAGCTTCATGGTTGCTAACAGCTGTGCTAAATAAACAAGACCCGCTCCAGCTCCACTCGCTGTTTTCTTAGATTTTTGGGGGAGGACAAAGCTAAAAAAAATTCTGCCATTATATCGATTATTGTGGCCGGCTTCCCCTCCCGACAACGGTATCGGCGATAGTCAAAATTTACATATCAGTTGGGCTCTACTATTTAATCCACTTTAATAGTAGATTAAAACTGGGTTTCAAAAAATGTTTTAGGAAGATATATTTGGGAGAATTCAACCACCAATAATCACCTGTACTCTCGCTCCTGCAAGATCTCCACAGGGTCCAGCCCACGGGGTTTTTGTATCGGAGTTATACGGTTTTGCTTCTGGTGGAGCATCATGGGAGGGAGCTGTGCCGGTTGCCCCGGGAACTGCGTCTGAGGGGGCATTACTGGCGAGGCAGCTGGAGGCACAGATGGGGGAGCAGGGGAGGGTCTGCCAGTGGGCTGAGGGGGAATCAACTTCTGAGGAGGGTTGGACGGGGCAGCAGCATTCACTATTGGTCCTAGACGACAAGAATGGGATTTTTATCTCATTAACATGAAATTAAATATTGATTGGGTTACTGCTGTGACCAAAATTTTACCTTCTGGCCATGGTTTGGGGGGCCCGTTGGCATGCTGGCCTTGCATACCAGGAGGACCTCCTGCAGGTCCAGGAGGAGCCATATTAGGACCTACCATACCTAAATCAAAAGAAGAGTGAAATTAGTTTTTTTAATAAAATAGAAATGTCAACTTTACCTGTTGCTTAAAATCCCCCTCACTGATTTTCCCTAACTCACCATGTGGTCTGTTGTAATTGGCCTGAGCCGGTCCTGGTCCAGCGACAGGGCTGCCTCCAGGTCCTGTAGAGGGTGGCATATTGGGCATGGGCCTCTTCCCCTGCACAGCCATCTGCAGGTGCTCTGGAAGGGCCTGATTGCGTGCCAGCATCTTATAGGCCATAATCTGGGCCCTGAGTTGGTGCAGCTGGTTCTGGTTAAAAGGCGTGGGTCCACCAGCTCCGCCTGGACCACCTCCTTGAACTGGTGGTCCACCTGGACCCTGAGGACCACCACGGTTTGGTTGGCCCATACCCTGATTTGGGTCCCCACTAACCTCCATAGGGGCTGCCCCGGGGCCAGAGGGAGGACCGTTGGCTGGGACAGGACTGGGGGCATGTTCTGAACCCCCCAATGGAGATGGGTAACCTGATAGTGGTGCAGAAGAATAATGTCAGAAATGTCAACAGGGCTCTTACAATTTCAAGTTTAAAATGTTACTTTTGTGGATTCAAATTTTCTGAATTTTCTGTAATTTTTCCACACCCTTTTCAATATATTAGTCCAAACATTTACAGTACATTTATAGTTGATATTGAGATGAAAACAGATGACAAGAAGTAAAAACAAAAAAAAATTCAGTTTAAACTAGAGAAATTGCATTTCCTGCCTTCCTGCTGAATGATTTTTTGCTGAAAGCTACTGAAAATATTCCATCACTAAACTGTTGATGCAAGTTGAATTTGAACAGCTAACATTTCAAGGTGACTTCACTGTCATTCGCATCACATGCAGTACATGTGGTGGAACGAAATTTTGTACTCAAGGTCCAGTTCCACAACCGCGTGAGATGTCTTTCGACATGGTTGTTAAGAAATGAGAAGCATCTCATTGCACCAGTTGGGGTTAAATAACTTGATGTCAGCTGAAAGATAATCGCCCACACAGTAATTAGCAAATAGGAGGCTCGCACCTATTTGCTTAGTTAAATCCAGGTAGCAACTTTTTTTTTTTGGCTAGGCAGTGTATATAATGCCTTAGAAAACCGGTGTGTGTTGGAGTGGGCGGGGCTTACAGTCCCACCTACAAACTGCACAGACTTTGGCTCCAAAAATACAACATACCGGTAGTAGTGCCAGAAAACTGGGATGCTATGGCTTAAATTTTAAACTTGAGGTGGTGAAGACACTTTGTCCTCGTTTTTGTCAATATGAACCCAGTGTCAAAGAAAAAAAAAAGAAAAAAAAAAGAAAGGAAAAGCTCCCTCTTGAATCGCCACCAATTCATGGTGGAGGAGTTTGTGCGCCTTAATGATCATAGGAGCTATGCTGTCTGGGGCAATTTTAATTGCCCATGGTAGGGTCTCCAAAGGCAGATTGGTCATAGGTGACAGACCTAACAAAGAGCGATTCAGAAGACTCTTATGGACAGAAACAAACAAGGAACTCAGTGTCCCTTGCCCAGACGTAGGCTACCCAGGCCCCAACCTGGAGCCAGGCCTGGGGGAGGGACTCATTGGCGAGCGCCTGGTGACTAGGTCTCTTCCCATAAGGCCCAGTCAGGCTCAGCCCGAAGAAGCAGCATGGATTTGCCTTCCTGTGGACCCACCACCTGCAGAAAGGTTCATAAAAGTCAGGTGCATGATGCCAAGGGCAGTGGCCGAAGGCGGGGACCTTGGTGCTCTGACTTTGGCTTAACAAAGCTGGGTCTTGGGACACGGAATCTGACGTCTCTGGCAGGGAAGGAGCCTGAGCTTGTGTGCAAGGTTTAGAGGTACCGACAGCTGGGCTCACCTCCACGCACAGCATGGGTTCAGGAACCAATCTCCTTGAGAGGGGACTGACCTTATTCCACTCAGGAGTTGCCCATGGTGAGAGGCACCAAGATGGTATGGATCTACTCTGCCCCCAACTTGGTGCCTGTGTGTTGGAGTTTTCCCCAGTAAATGAGAGGGTGGCTTCCCTGCGCCTTTGGGTGAAGGAACAGGCTAGTTTGTGCCTATGCGCCAAATCGCAGTTCTCAGTATTTGGCCTTCTTGGAGTCCATGGCAGGGGTGCTGGAAGGTGTGTCAGTTGGGGACTTCTTGAACTTGAACAGTGTCCTGTTGCTGGACTTCTGTGCTAGTCATAGTTTGTCCATCAAGAACAGTACACACACAAACACGAACACTATGACCACCATGTTCAAACATAAGTGTGTCCATAAGTGCACTTGGCACCAGGACACCCTAGGTCATAGATCGATGATTGACTTTGTAGTTGTGTTATCTGAGGCCCTATTTACACTGACACGTTGGGGGGAAACTGAGGTTTTGGGTATGTTAATTTGAGTGAAAGTTTTGCGTTGACACGGGCGAATTTCAGCATTTACATGCATCCTCATGATTCCCCCCGCCCTCATGAATCTGCTGTAGTTA
>JARVGV010000412.1:7621501-7632884 GCA_031762435.1 Hypsolebias longignatus | reverse complement strand
ACAGAGTGAGGTGGAGGAGGATGACTCGCTGTGGCGACCCCTGAAAAGGGAAAAGCCAAAAGAAGAAGAAGAAGAAGAAGTCAGTCTCTCCAGGATGAGTCTGTTTAATAACCAACAGGAAAATAAACCAATCAGAATGCTGATGTAGAAACACAGAGACTGAGCCTGCAGGAAGGCTTTGGATACATTTTTTTTTTTTTTGTATGACATGAAAATTTGTGCTGCATTAAACTGCAACCTGTAAATTGGAAAAATCCACACAGAAACTAGTAACACTAAAAATTAAGGTTAAATATCTAATTTAGGTTTACGCTGATGTTATCATCATGCTGCTGACGGGACCTGCTAACAAGACCATGCCGCTAACAGTACCACGGTGCTAACTGGACCATGATGCTAAGATAACTTCACTGTCATCAGAACCACTCTGTCAATAGGACCGTGCTGCTGTAGATTTATTTCTTTTTTACTTTTGGCACCTTGTTTCTGTATTTTTGTTGCATGCTTTGAATAAATCCTTTATGTTTATGTTAGTTCAGTTTATGTTAGTGCTCGCATTATGGTGTAAACGACAGCCAAACAGAATCCATGAGAATTGTGCTGCTGTTGTTCGGTGTATTGTTTGCACTATTAGTCACTGGCGTATAACTTAGATCTTTTAGAGTACAGCTGGGCATTCGTTTAGAGTATATCTTAGTTGATATCTTAGATCCTTGTTTACTGTTTTTTACTATTTATATTTTTGCTATTGTTGGATGTAACTGTGAACCTGTGTACACATTTTTGTTCCACCTCATGTACCACATGCGATGCGAATGACAATAAAGAACCTTGAGCCTTGAATAATTTTCAATACTAAAGTTGTGTTTCAGTTTCATTACATTAAGAAATTTTACAGAAACAGCCATTTCTGTGGGTCACTGTTAAACTTCAGTCTGAATGATTGAAATCACATGTTGGACTTGAACGTCAGTGGCTGTTGAGCCTCATGTTCCTCCAGGTAATCTTGGGAGAGAAACAGATGAACGTTTTCAGGTTATCTAACCAGGTTGAGTCAGGTCCTCTGGTCAGGTTCTTCTTTGTTGAAACGTTTCGTCTTTTATCCAAAAGACTTGTTCAGTCTGAGGAGCTTCAACAAACTCAGTTTTATAAACAGCACCTTCTCATAGTGGATCAACCAGTTTGCTGCTGACAGCCAGAACTAGCTGTTCACATGTAAAAGGACCATCAGCCTAACTGATCGTCAGTGCTCTGATGGTTGTTTGCTATTCACAGAGGGCTGCGTGATACTAGATACAGCAACACTGTAAGAGGGGGACAGTTGAACATGGAGGCCTCCACCTCTGTTTAATGATGGTTCTCTTCACAAAGATGGCCTCCTTCACTCCTCTCTCAAACCAACTCTCCTCTGTAAGGATGTGCACATCAAATCAGTCCTACCTGTTTATCCAAAAACTCGCGTGTGTCCTTCTCTATGTGTCCTTCATACAAGTTGGTGGTGAGGCTCATTAGACCTATCTTAGACAGACCAAAGTCAGTCAGCTTGATGTGGCCCATCGAGGTTATCAGGAGGCTGAGAATACAAACAGAATAACCTGGTTAGGCATTTCCTTTTGTTCAAACAGCGATGAAACAGAGGGTGGACAGTCCCTGTAACACTTGGAAGGAAACATACTTGTCAGGTTTGAGGTCCCGGTGCACGATGCCATAGTTGTGCAAGTACTCAAGTGCTAGAACCGTCTCTGCGAAGTACATGCGTGCCATCTCCACAGGCAGAGCCCCGATGTTCTTCAGCAGAGTGGCACAGTCACCACCTGAGGAGAGAGGTCACGGTTTGATCACACAACGTGCAACAGCCCCAGCAGACAGAGCCGAGCGTGGAACAGCCGTTCTGTAAATGACGACTGTTCTTTGAGTCATCCTGCACGGAACATTCAAGGACATCGAGCAAATTACCAGACATTTAGAACGAGGTCTAAAATACAAAGACATGATGCAACTTCTCCTCATGAAGGTCACAATCAATCTGTTACTTTTATTGCTGGCAAAAAAAGGAAGGCTTTGATGTTGTGTTTGCTACATGACTGGACAAATCTGTCATAAAAAGGTTCATACTCAAATATCTATGAGCTACAGTTCTCTTGTTTAATCCTTAAGTCCACCAGTATTTCAGTGAATCCTCCTCACACAGTACATTCAAACTTGTCACCAAACGATTGGTTTTAAAAAATCAATAATGTTCCATACTAATTTTTTTTTTTTTTAAATCACAAAACCACGAGAAAAAAGGTTCAACTAAATCATAAAAAACATTAAATGATTGACACTCTTGGCCACGACGAGTTCATGTTAACTTCTGACTGCAGATGGACAACAAACATGGTTCCACTGGTTTTCAGCTGCAGTCACCTCTGTACGTACGCAGCCACTGACCTCCATCTTTACGTCCTCACCTTCTACGTACTCCATGACCATGCAGAGGTGCCGGCGGGTCTCGAAGGAACAGAACATGGAGACGACAAAAGGATTTTCTGCGAAGGTGAGGATGTCTCTTTCCACAAAGGCCTGCTGGATTTGGTTCCTCAGGCTCAAGTTTTGCTTGTTGATCTTCTTCATGGCAAACCGCTGGCGCGTCTCCAGATGACGCACCAAGTAAACAGCGCTGGTTCACATGTAAACACATGAATACATATAGTTGACTTTTGTGTGTCTGTTAATTATAAAACGAGTTACTAATGTATAAACGTGTCTCTTGCATGTAAGAAATGAATCTGCAGGTTGCAACACGCTACTCACCCATATGCACCGTTACTGATCAGCTTGATGGTCTGAAAGTCTGCTTCTCCTGGGGCTTTCATGGCTCGGATCTTACCCTTTATGAGTTACACATCAGACATCAGAAGGAAAACAGTTTAATAAGACTTTGAGGTGACAGTTGTTGATCTTTCTCTAGTCTAGAGATGCAGCCACACCAGAATGGAAGTTGTTTATTGTGTGGATGTTTAAGAAGCATTCACACTATTGGGATCCACTTTTCTTCTGTATGTTTTTCGGTGAGATTCTGTTCCCTCAGTTTTTGTGCTACTGTATCAAAATGTTCAGCTCTTTCAGGAGAAGGTGTTATGACTTTTGGTATACTTCAGCTTTTAGAAATATTTAGCCTTTTCTGACATTCATTTTTACAACCTTTTACTGCTCCTTTCACATTTTGTTCTGGTTCAACTTCTTTCAGCTTCCTTGTGCAAATTTAAACTTTTTTTTTAAGCTATGTTCAGCTAATTTCAGCTGTATTGTGCTCCCTTCAGCTTATTCTGCTATCTAGAACATTTTTGTGCTTCTTTGAACTTCTTTCAGCTAATTTCAGCTTGTTATGCAGCATTCAGCTTATTTCTGCAAGTTTCAGCCTTTTCTACTATTTCAGCTACTACAGTATGTAGCTGTTTTATGCTAATTTTAGCTTTTCAGCTAATTCCACATTTTTTGCAGTCACTTCAACTTTTTTCAGCCTAAATCAGCAAAAATGTGCTCCCTCCACTTCCTTCTGGTAATTTAATCTTCTTTTTGTTTTTTAGTTACTTTTCAGATTTTATTTATTTTTTTGCTCAATTAAGCTTTTGTCAAATAATTTTCACTTTTTTTATGCTCATTTCTGCTTTTTTCAGAATAATCGGGCAAACATGTTCTTTCTGCTTTCTTCTGCTAATTTAAGCTTGTTCCACATTTTCAGCTTTTTAAAAGCTTTTTTAGCTAATTTCAGCTGTTTTCAGATACTGTACATTCTAGCTTTTCATGATAATTTTAGCTACTTTCAACCTAATTAACTTATTTATGTTAATTTTAGCTTGTTTTGCTCCTTTCAGTTTTTCTGCTAGTTTCAGCTTTTTCTGCTATTTTAGCTACTATTTATCCATTTTATGCTAATTTTAGCTTTTTCAGCTACTTCCACTTTTTGTAAAGCTAATTTCAGCTCGTTCAGTTTCCTTCTAGTAATTTAAGCTTCTTTCTGCTTTTTCAGCTACTTTTCATCAGTTTTTTGTTTTTTGCCAGTTTCAGCTTTTTTAGCCAATTTCCTAATTTTTGTGTTCATTTATGCTTATTTAAACTTAATTCAGCACATGTCTTCTTTCTGCTTTCTTCTGCTAATTTAGGTCCGTTCTTCCATTTCAACTATATTTCAGCTTTTGTTGTTGCTGCTAATTTTAGCTGTTTTTCAGCAAGTTCTTCTGTAATAAGCACAGCAGAAAATGCAATTTCTCTAGTTTTTAAAGTTTTCCAGCTCACAAGGTTTACATGCTGTATATACTTATATGGTGGAAGCCATGTTGGATTTTGACTTGGTGACCCAATTTTTAAAAGGAATCTTACTTACCGGTATGCCTAGAAGCAGCAAAGCATCAAAATGAAAGTCGGTACCTCTTTTTTATTTTCAAGTTATTAGGCAAACAACGTGCACGGACGAATGGAGGGTATTTCCAATTCTCCCCCTTTGCTTCGTGACGAAGACTAAAAGAGCTGATTTCACATTCTGAGAAAATGTTACTTTAGGTGCTGCTCATTCTGCTCGACCCCTCCCCCCCACCCGGGCTGCCTGCCTAATGCTAAAAGGAGAACCCAGAGTTTCAGAGAAAGACAGTCCTGTTTGCTAAAAGTCAGCATGAATTAACTAAATTAGATGGACTAAAGTGTGCATGCCAAGTTTTTAAATTGCCAGATAAAGTAAAAAAAATAAAACCTGAAATCTTGCATTTTCATTAACCCTCACCACTTTGCACGTGCGGATCTAATTTAGATTCTGATTTGGATCTTACCTCCGTCTGATCATCGGCCTCAGGTGTGACGGGTCCCTCGCTGTCGTAGCTTTCCAGGTTTACCATGTCTGGTAACGAGCAGGTGTACGGTTCAGTTCAGTCGCTTTGGTTCAAATAAAAGACTTGTTGTACACTGTGTGTGTTCCTCACCTTCTAGTGGGTCTCTGGTGAGCCCCAGCTGGCTGACAATGTAACGAGGAATGTCGGTTTTCATCAGGTGACCCTCCTTGGCGTGGTCCTCCGCTGCCTCCAGAAGGTGGTAGAACTCCTGGGGGTTAAACTCCTGCAGACCACAACAAAATGAGTAAAACTTCATTGTAAAGAAGAATGACTGAGGATAAAGGTGTGGAAAACTTCTATTTAAACATTTATAAAAATATAAACAGAGTTTCTATTAGTTCAGATTCTTGAAGTGGGGTTTTGTGGACATGTTTTTAACAATAAATATCTTACCTGCTGGAGGTAGCACTAACAGCTAGTTTGAACATAGTCAAAGTTGCTGCTGTCTTAAAACAACTCCAGTCTCAAAACTCATGTCTCTACTCAGTTCCGAGGTCCCTCCCTCAGAAAATTTTGAATAAAGTAGATGCTATTTCCTGCATTCTGGTGTATTTTAATGGGTTGTTAAACTTCTACATTTATCTACATTTGTAAACACTTGATTCAATAACTATTTCAGAGTTAATGGCACAGCAAGAAGTAACCTGACCAACAGCTCTCCTTATGTGAATAAAGTATGCTCTGCTTCACTCACACATCTGACACCCCCCTCCCCCCCACCACCACCACTGACGTAGCGCTAAGCGAGCAGCGCACAATACACATGCACTAGCTAAGATGCTACAGACAAACATAGCACTCTCAGCAACTGCCGGCACTAACGTAGTGCTAAGCTAGCACGCAGCACAGGTGTCTCCCCCTCCAACCCCATCCCTAAAAAAAATCCTGTTTACCTTGCCAAGCCATGTGACCTCGAGGAAACACTGCATGTGATGTGGTGAGTTGTTGTAGGTAACCAGGAAAACCTGGAGTGGACTTTTACTGGTTTATGTATTATCCTATTCATCAAGTGGAATGGATTTGTTCACACACACACACACAAATAGAAACAGTGCTGGATAATATTTCATGGTAAATGTGTGTGTGTGTGGGGAGGGGGGGGGGGGAGGTGTCCAAACAAATATTCTTTTAATGTAAGGGGGACACGTCCCCTTCACATATAATTAATGCAACACCTAGAAATATTACTGTTGCTGTCTACAACAAACCTACTGGTAAGTATTTTGGTTAGAGAAGAATAACCAGAAAAAAGACACTGAAGATTGTTAGGGATCGAACGCCATTCTCTCGTACCTCAGGCCAAATCGCTGTTATGTTAAAGAAAACACTTCCTTCCCCTGTAGACTTCAGATGTATCCCCCTCACGTCAGGGATGAATGAACCAAACCACTCTTAGACTTATTCTTTATTTCTGACAAGCATAAATACATCATTTTGCCTCCAGTTGACTAACAGGTCAAAACTGAGAACCTTTGGTATAATTTCAAGATATTTTGGAGACACAACACAAAGAATTTTAAATACTTAGGTTTGAGCTCTTATTACTCAAATACACTTGGACCTCTCAATTAACCGGTACAACTCTTGACTACTTCAGTGAATCTCACCACTAATGCCAGAAACACACATTAGTGCTCAGAAAGTGTCAAAGTAAAGCTGTGATATGTGCAGATTTGGATCAATTAAACTGATTCTCCTTGTCGCTCTTTCAGCCGCCGCTCGAACATAATCCAACTCAGCATGTCGTGACACATGCAGGAAAATACAGTTAATAGTTATGACGTGAAGTCAAACTGCGCTTCACAGATAAACACAAAGAGCCCTCCAATTTTAGCGGCACCGTGGTCACAGTCTGAGTCAGGCTGGGAAGCAGCTCATCAGCAGGAGGGCTGCTGAAATTAGCTCGACTGTGCTAAAGGCGAGTTTTAATCTAAATGCAAATGTCTTTGTCACCATTGCAGTCTCAGCTTAATCTTCTACTTGTTTTTGATTTGTTTTGATGTTTAAAGTCCTCTTCTGTGTAACACATTAGGCTGCTTAAACGCTTGTGAATTTACAGGTAATATAAACTTTCACCAGAATCACGAGCGCTGTGAGGAATATTAGGATAACATGAGGACTATGTCCACTAGAGCAGAACACTGTGTGTGTTTGTGTGTGTTTGAACTAACCAGACACTCCAGAAGCCGTGCAGGTCTGGCGATGATGATGAGAAGCTTTTTCACCAGCTCCGTGACGAAGGCTACCTCAGAGCTCTCAGAGCGATCAAACGCCTGGCACAAAAACACAAAGAGAGAAGCAGAGGCGGGAGATTTTTAGACTTTCTTTTGTCAAAAGAGGGAAAAATAGGCAGAGTGTAATTAAGAGCAATTAAAAGTATACGAAAATTTGATCAGAACGAGGCACAAAACAGACAACAATGACTAATCAAAGCATTTGATTCAAGGCGGCTGATGAATTAGGTTGCTGACGAAAATCTGTGATAGCTGATAATCTTTTTGGTAAATCTCACGCTCAGACTCTTTATTCACACCTGAACCTCAATCTCACTAAAAAGACATGTCTAAATGAAATAAAAAAACTTAAGCTGCACCCGTCTATCAATAATCTCCTCCAGCAGCACAAATTTTTTCAAAAATCAAGAGTTTTTTTATTTTATTTTTTATCCTTGTTCTTGCTTCCATTAGGAATCAAGAGAGTAACAATAAACATTTTACTAGGTTAGCATTTTCTGCTCAAAACACTTAAAAACTATTGGCTTATAATGTTCTCATAACACGAGCGATCAAACAAAAACTATCAAATGATGTTTTTTTTTCCCCTTTTAAATAAGACCTTATTTATTAAAAAAGATTAATGGAAGTGACTGTCAACTGGTGGCCCATGGGCCATGTCTGGCTTCCATAATCGGTCTATTGGTTTATGATTTCTATATTTATTTTCAACAAGAATTTGCTTAGAAAGGGTTCAGGCCAGCAGCACCGTAGCAAATCAGAGTGTGAAGGATACAAAATAAATAAAACAACTACTTTGTTTGGATGCTGTGAAACCCACAAGATAGACATAAACAACGCAAGACAATAACATCTACCTTGTTGCTCTTTAAGGTTTTATTTTAACAATAAGACAGCAAGAGTTGTTAGCTCAGCCCTGTCGGCGCTACTTCATTTTTATTTTATTTTTTTCTTATGGATACAACCCTGCTTCCAAAAAGGTTAGGACATATTAAAGGGATCTCTGACTACTTGCACATATTGGTCTTAATATGTTATTTCTCTAACTTACTAAAAAATCTTGTTTGACTCCTAATTACTGTAAAAATAATATATGTTTATTACATTTTTCACTTAAAAACGTCACCATTATTTTATCAGCGCAATGCATTCTGGGACGATGACATACATCGGTTGTAGTGGAGGCTGAAGTCAACGCTAAAAAGATATAACATGTGACGTTAAAGTTATATTCTGTATCAGTCCTTAGGCACAATATATGGTCAAAACAATCAAACATGGCCAACTTGTGATGTTTAATTTATTAGCTCTGGATCTAATGTTATTAGCTCTGAAGCTAACACTAAAAATACACACTAGCTTTGAAGCAAATGTCATATATATTAGCTCTGGTGCGATCGCCAAAGGTAAGACATTTCTGCATCCTCTGTCATCACACTCAGGTTTAAATTAAAGGGCTGAATGGCAGATAATGTCCAAAATTAATATTCAAGAGAATGCACACCTGTCTATATCATTTAACCAGAATGCATAGCCTAAATAAAATGGCAATGTCCGTGTGTCAATAATAATAAAAATAAATAAATAAATCATAAAAACTAAACAGCCTACAACATTTTTATGAACTCGTTTTTATAGCTGATCTAACTGTTCATCAACAAAGACTCTATTGGTCGAAATAGTCGTGGATCTCTTTAAGTGTAAATATAAATAAAATACAATGATTTGCAAATCTCATAAACCAATATTTTGTGTATAAAATGGAGCATAGCAGAACAAATTTTTTTTTTGGGGGGGGGGGGGGAAGGATTAAGATAGTAATTTTGAAATTGAAATGCAGCAACATATCTCAAAAAAGTTGGCAAAGGTGCAACAAAATACTAAAAATATGTGGTACAAATAAGAAACAGCTGGATGAGCATCTCACAAATAATTACGTTAACTGGCAACAGGTCAGTCAGAGAACTGGATATAAAAAGATAATTTTGGGAAGGCTGAATCTCTGAGAAGTAAAGATGGAGGTTAACCAGTCTGTGAAACCCTGCAATATCAAAAATGTCAAGAATTTCAAGAATCTGGAGAAATATCTGTTTAACGAGGCAGAAAGTCAAAAGGGCTCTGCATAAAAAAACAGGTCTGATTATTTTCTGGACATCAATAAAATTAGCGGAACCAGCCACTAGGGAGCACAAGCCAGTGCCTCTCTTGTGCCGTCCCAAGCCTGGGTAAATAGTGAGGGCTGTGTCAGGTAGGGCATCCAATGTAAAACTCTTGCCAAACTTAAAATGCAAGTTCATCTAAGTGACATTATACCGATCGGTCGAAGCCCAGGTTAACAACGACCGCCACCAGTGCTGTTGACAACCAGGTGGAAATCATGCTACTGTTAGTTGAAGACCATGTGGAGGGAAACATGTGAGGAGACGGAGAGCGAAGAGGAAAGTGAAGAATGTAGGACTGAGGGTTGCAACTCTAAATATGGAGACAATGACAGGCAAGGGTAGAGAGCTGGCTGACATGATGCAGAGAAGGAAGGTAGATGTTTTATGTGTCCAAGAGACCAACCAAGTGGAAGGGCAGCAAGGCCCACATTATTGGAACAAGATTTAAACTGTTTTACCATGGTGTGGATAGAAAGAGGAATAGAGTAGGGGTGGTCCTGAAGGAGGAGTTGGCAAAGAATGTAGTAGAGGTGAAGAGAGTGGATATACAGTACAGTACTAGACTTATATGTCCTCAGGGTCCACTGCATTAAAATCAGTTCTTATTCTATTACAGGTATCACTACATGGGCTCAGGAACACGTCCACAGATTATTTATTTTTAACTCACATCATGAAGCAACTTATCCAGATTCTCCTGCAGTTCAAAGAAGTAGACGGAGGTGATGAGACCCTCGCGGGACTTGGCCAGGCAGTCTCTGGACAGCTCAGCGATCTGATGGTGGATGAAGCTGAGGACCCCGTCGGCCAGTGGGAGAACGTTTTCTGGAGAGAATGCCTGGATGAACTCAGACAGCCTCTCCTCCATCTGCGCTGTGGCCTAAGCAACAGCAGAAGCAAAAACAAGACAATGGAGAGCAGAAGGAAGACAGGAACAATGGTAATATGGGTACTTCAACATTTAAACAGCTGCACGTGAGTGATTTTGAATATGCTGCTGGGGTGAGTCGCACACTTCTATTAACACTTTTCTCCAAACACTGTAACTTTTCTGGTAAGAAGCCCAAACAGCTTTTACCTCCATAGAACTTCCTACAATTGGTAGTTTCCATCATCTTGATTTTTACCACCGTAAAAGCTTTTAGCTCAGTTCCTCTTCATGTATTTGTGATCAGATTAGAAAAATGAGCCTTTATTCAACTGTTCATTGCTGTAGCTGGAGAATAAACATTGTTGTGTCTGACTGGGTGTAAGGGCGTGGTACATTACATCAGAGGACATGGTATTATAAGGCTCTCATTATGGTTTGGATGTCTGTATGAAATAAATACGTACACAAATCCCTAATTACGGTTAAACCCAATCGGATGTTTTACTAAAAGAGAGGGAGCACATTTGAATGTTCCTGTGTGTTACCTTTGGAAAGCGCTCTTTGTACACGTGGTTCATCATCACTATCTCATTATCGTAGCAGGCTGAGGAGCGCCCCGGGCTGAAGGCAAAAACAGAAAACAAGCTGAAGCTTTGCTGCTGTGAGATTACGACGGGATTACGATGCGTCAGGTTTATCAACCAATGGGCAATTACCTAAAAAGAGGGCGACAGATTTGTGGGGGCTCCAAAAAACTCTGCAAAAAATCAGCTTCACCACTTTTAATTATTTTTGTACTTTGTGATAATAGATACCACAGCTTCAGTGACAGGCGTCAGTTGTTACCCCCTTTTGTTCTTTGAAAACTAAAATGTTAAGTGCTGACTTAATATATAGATATTTTTACATTTTAAGGCAAAATAAAAGACTAGATTCATGTAAAGAAGAAAAAATATAGCTTTTTTAAATCCAATTTTATTAAAAATTAAAACTCTAAACTTTACAAGTCAATGTTCACTTTTTTATTGTGGAACATTGAATAAAGTATCCTACTTGTAAAGTGTCCCACTCCCCTCAGGAAGGAGGTTGAGGAGTATTAAGTGTTGAACCACTAGACTGAGGAACAGCTTCTACCCTGAGGCTGTTAGACTCATGAACATCTAACCAGAATAATCACTATGAAAATATCACATCATGTTGCTGCTGATTTGTTTCATGTTGCTGCTGATCTGTTTCATGCTGCTGCTG
>JARVGV010000412.1:7458305-7471285 GCA_031762435.1 Hypsolebias longignatus | reverse complement strand
TGCGCCGCTGTCACCTGGAGCCATTTTTAGTTAGAAAATAAACTTTCTTTAATCTTCTTTTTGTGTCCGGTGTCCAAATGAATATGTTACACCTTCACGGGTCGTAACACTGATCATACAAAGACCAAACTTATGTAACCAGACGTTGTAACTTAACTCTACAAAGCACAGCTAGCTGTAAGCATTAACCTTTAATTTAACCATTAAGCATACAATGTAATTATGACAGAAAATGTAAGATTTTCAGTATTTGCAGTTACCTTCAACATGACACATCCTGTTTATCACTGTTGTATTCAGCTGCACATGAGGTCGACAGCAGCGTTTCATCCATCGTTTACATTTTTACAGTCTGTTTAGGTTTTGGAAATGGAATAAACTGTATTTCATCCTCTAAACACTCAGGGTAACACCGTCTGGATTAATTGTTCTCCACTGACAACATTTAAATATTTTTCTGATGATTTTCCATAAAATCCCTCTGGCTTATCGTTACTTGTTGTTGTGCCGAGCTCTCTCAAATAATTATTGAATCATGTAACTTATAGGTAAATGAATAAAACCCCAACAATGTTGTCAGAGGAAAAGGGGTGGGCGTTTCACTTTGAGACAAATTGTAATTGCTGATTGGTCAGTTGCTGTCAAGCCTGCTGGATTGGTTGACAGATGTCGTCGAAGATCTGACTTGTGCAAAAAACAAATCATAGATTTTATTGACCTGTTTCAAAATCATTTATTCCATATTTATTCAATATTTTGGTGAATCTAAGGTTTGAGAACTGAGTTTTCATACAAAATCATAATGATGGTTTCTTTATTTTTCAGGGGTGTTGAGTTGAAATTTAGGCGTGCTAGAGCATTCACAAAAAGAGGCTACAATCACCGCTGACAAAAGAACAAAAAAAACTGATGAACCACAGAGTTTTAACCTTAAGGTCAACCCCCTTTCTGCGCTCGTCAGAGTTTAACTAAAGTCTGAGTCCAAAATCAACACCTGTCAAGAAGCCGCTGCAGTTTACGTATACTGCTGGAGGAGGGGAACTCAACAGTCACAATCGTCATGTAATAAAAATAGCTTTATTGTGTGGCTTTTGGACAAATCGTTTCTCCTTTGCTTTCTGTGTCAGAGTGACTCCGTCCATTTTATTTTTCCACTGCTGAAGTTCCTTAAAAACTGGCCTTTAGTTTGTCTTGCTTGGCTCAGACATTGAAGTTATATCGTAATTTTAATATAAATCATGTTTTTTTTAGATATGTGCTCGTAAAGTTTAACAGTTTGAAAAGATCTGTTGCAAATAAAAGCACTATTACCGTTATGAGGAAAAAGAAACGTCCTCCCATTTTTTAACGTGTCAGGACATAAAAGTGATCCGGTCTTTACCAATTTTACAAGTGTTTTCAATTTCCTGTAATAAAACATTCAACAAATTTCAAAAGCATTGAAAAAAAAATGATTAAAAAAAATAATAAAAAGCCAAGTCCAGCACATGATTAAACTGCTTGAAGAACCGCAGCAATAATTTGAAGCAGTCGTTTCTTTCATTTTCAGCATTTACTCTGAGCATTGCACGGTCTGACCTTGCGGGTGAATTTGCTTCTGTTCTAAATGTTTTCCACTCGTGAACCATGTTTCTGTAGAACGATGGACTCCAGATAGTTTGCAAACGACCTTTAACCCTTTTCCACATCGATGGGGCAGCTACCGTTCTTTCACTGAAGGTCATTGCTGCTGTCTTTCCGTCCTGACGTGGTTTTAAAACACACCTGTCTGCACCAGAGCAGCAAACTGACTAATGTTCTGTTTTAATACCTGTTGATAAGAGTTGCAGCTGAAGCAGCAAGAATGAAGGTTTTCCACCTTGGCTTCACTTTTGTTTAATAATAAACAACATGATGATCTGTGGTGTGTGTTTTTGTACGCTTAATGATAAATATTTTTAGAACCTGATAAAATCCAGATAATTTCTAAGACGTCTTGATATATAAAAGACAAAATCTGTTCAATGTTTTCTTAAAGAACTAGTTTGTCCCTGCAGATAAAGCAACAAATAATATAAGCAGCTTATTGTGTGATGTGTGTGTGTGTTTGATTGTTTTGGCTGAAGTTCCTTGTCGAGCTGCTGCCAGGCTTGACACACCCCAGGACTTTTCATAAGTCGAGTCATTAGGTTGAAGCTGCGTACGTCAATGAAGAAAGTTGCTCAATTGTGTTGCAAACCGCAACAGATGGAAACGGTGACGTCGTTCATTCAGGTTCAGCTGAAGAACAGTCACGTCTCTCTGCAAAACGATAACCGGCTTTTTTCCGTTTTTTGGTAAAAAATAAGGCGAGAAGAGGAGCGGACAGCATCCTGCTGTTAGTCGCACCTCTAATGGAAAGAAAAACATCAGAGTTTTCCTTTAGAAGAACATTAGATTCAAGTTTTTATATTTTCTGATGATTTTCCATCAAATGCTTCTGCCAGAGGTCTAAAGTCATTCATTTATGACATCTGAGTGGTCACAAGCCAAAAGTCAAAACAGTATTAATAAAAATAACAGCAGTGGTACAAGATGTTGACTAATCTCTACGGCGGATCACGTCTTTTCTGCACATGCTGCATCTCCTCAACACGCAAAGGTCATGGGTGTATCTGACCACATGTACGTTATTTTTGGTAACTTCCATCATCGAGTGAGACAAAAATAAATCCAAAAGGAAGTCGTGGTTTTTCTTCAGCATCAAGAGAACTTCACCAGGAATGAGAGACATCTGTCACACACATTTCTGCCCTTTTTTTGTTGAAATAAATAAATAAACAAACAAACAAATAAATAAATAAATAAATAAACAAATAAAAATAAATAAATAAATAAAAATGAACACATATAATTTATTCATCTGAATTCTTAGCTGGACACTCAGTGAGTCTTGTTGACCAGTTTTCACAGGATTTACTGAAGCTTCTCAAATATAACTCACAAAATATCAGCTTCACATTCATCTACAAGGTAAACTAAATTTTTTTTTTTTTTTTTTACTTATTTGTTAACAAATACATCTGCCTTCATACATCTCCTGCATGTCACTGCGTGAGTGCAGCTACAGCGTGCGCTCTCAGGACATTTCTTAGTTCATATCTTAGATCTTATTACTGTTTTTCTTTTACATTTTATACATTTGTTGGATGTAACTGGGACCCTGTGTACACAATTTCTTTCCACCACAAGTACCACATGTAGGGCAAATGACAAATAAAGAATTAAATAATAAGAATAATTAATAAATAATCCTTGAATACATGCAGTGTTCTCTCAGTGAGGACTGAACTTGGCAACAGGGCCTTCTCCTACTCCGCTCCTGTTTCCTGGAATATCTTACAAAACGATGTGAAGCTCTTGACCTTGACTTATCTAAGTGACTTTAAACATCTGTTAAATTCCGGGGGGAAAACAATGCAGACATGTTCCTGTTTGTAGTTTTTTACATTGCTCTACTACCTGACTGTTTTTTGTTACAATTTTTATTGCATTTTAATTTCACTAGTTATTCTTAATGTGAATGCCTCTTTTATGATGGTCTATTGTTGTCTTTGTTGTCCACTGTTGTCATCACTCTTTGTTAAAATCAGGTCTCTTTTGTAAAAGAGTCCCAGAGGCCCCATGATATTAACCTGTATAAATAAAGATCGAATGAATGAATGAAAAAATGTTTTGAAATGCAACATGGTCGAGGTTAAACATAGTTTGTTCAGAGTGATACAAACTATAACCTTCTGGGTTAAAAACAATAATTTGTGGTCCAGACTTGGGTCAAATCTGAACCGAGCCAACCTTGTGTAGCTTTAATTCAGCATTAGAGCTGCCATTTCTAACCCGGGCCAAAATAATGTGCTGGATGGGCGGGCCGGGTCAGTGTCAGGCTTTTGATTACGTCAGCGGATGCTGGTGATCCAAACTGGATCGTCCGCCACACGTGGCCATTTGACCACGCAATGACCGGCCTGTTGAAAGAGGTACAAACAAGTCCAGATGGATGACTGTCAGCGACTCACCTGAAGCTTAACTAGACCCAGCTGCTGCGTCAGCGAGCGTGCGTGGCCAATGACCGTTAATAACTATAATAAATCCTTATAATAACTATAATAGTCTGCTGACTCTTGTTAATAAACAATAAATCTTATATCTTTGTCATGATCGGGTTTAGGATTCAATATAAGCCAGACGAGTGCAAAAACAAGAACAGTTTTTATTTATTTTGGTTGCTGGATGGAGAGTCAGGATCAGCTGTGATGACAGGTGGAGGAACCTGTCTGCATGGCATCGATGACGTCACCGGCAGTGGAGAAGAGCAGCTGTGGTACGTGGTTCATGGGGAGCAAGTTCAAGAGCAAGGTCCAGATGAAGCAGGGGTCAAAGCACGGGGGAGCAGAGAGCAGATACCAGAGCCACATTGTGACCCTTTATCGTCGTCTTGTTGGGAGAGCAGAGTCGTTTACCGTGGTCAGAAAAGCAGTCAAATCTGAAGACGGGCAGGCGAGACGAAGAATCTGTGGAGATTGAAACAAGGCAAGGTAATCCAGGCTGTGGCATGAAACAAGAACTATGATGGCTTCAGAATCAGGGACCATGGAAGGTTTAGTATTCAGCACTGGTGGATGTGGACATGGAGCTTATAAAGGCAGGTGAACAGGTGCATGGAATGAACGCTGATTGCTGTGGAGACCAGGGAGGCGTGGCATGCAGGAGCTGAAGATGTGTGACAGGCAAAACAAAGCAGGGATGGTTAGAAATGATCAGTTTAATCAAACATGTTGATTTATTCATTTTTTAAAGGGTTCAAATGAATCATTTGTTGAGTTTGTTTTTAAAAAGTTGATTTAAGAAGAACTAGCCAAAATTTGGGTTATTTGGTCATAACAACTAGGGATGGTTAGCTAGCTGGAGCTAACTGGCATTAACGTCAGCTTGTTAGCGCTAGCAAATGTTTTGAATACGCATAAAGCCAAAGATGTGTCCCAATTCAGCAGCCGCATCCTTAGAAGGACCCGGCCTACCCGGTCGACCAAAAGTTAGCGGCTGTGAATTGGGACAGTCTGGGCTTCAGACGTATGTTGACGTATGTCCTGTCACCTAGCAACCGGGACAGCACTCAACCGAAGAAAGAGACTAAAATTAACTTTTTTTTTTTACATCTTTTTTTAATTCTAGAGGAAATACGAACTTTATTGCCATGTTTTATCTTCTGCTGAGAGACAATCATATCAATTTAATTCAATTCAGTTTATTTATAGAGAGCCAAGTCACAACAGAAGTCGTCTTAGGGCGCAGAAAGATTAATTTATAAAAAATAAGTTAACACAAAGTCATATTTAAAAATAATAATTTAACATTATTTATCTGAGGAGCAGACTGTTTTGAATTTAACTCCATCACAGACTCACATCTTGAGCAAGCATGAAGGCGACAGTGGGAAGGAAGAACTTCCTCATGAGGAAGAAACTTTTAGCAGAACCAGGCTCAGGCTTACTGTATATTATTATTACATAGGTATTGGATATATTCAGGTAACTTGATTTTATTTTATTTTTTTAAGTCTACAAACTTTCAAGGAATAACTAACTTCAGTTAGTGTCATGGATAATTTTAGTGACTGAAAGACTAATGCATTAACTTTATTAACTTGTGCATAATAAATAAAATCTAAACATATCTTAATAAACTATTAATATTTTTTAATAAATTCTAATTTAATTAACTATTAAATCATTTAATTTATTGTAATCTTTAAATCATCTTAAATTTAGAAAACAGCACAACATTTTCCAATATTTTATTTTATAAGATCCATTGGTTCATAAAGTGGTTGTAAAAATGTTGAAAACAGGCCTTTCATTTCAAGCCTCCATGCCCATGCTTGAGGTCATGGGGACTGATGGGAGAGCTTTGTTGTACAGACCATGGACACATGATGATGTTAAAAATGCAGCAGACCTCCTGCCAAGCCCAAAAGAAGATGGAGTGAAGTTTGTCACCAAGTCTTAGGTCTTCTACAGAGAAATTAGGCCCACAGCTGCTAAAATTGGTTGCATCCTGGCCAAAACGATCAAAGCCTGCAATCTGACTGAGGTGGGTCTCCTTCCACATCTCCAACTTCAGCTCACCAACTTATGGATGATGGCAGTATACAGCAGCCATGACCCGTCTCTGTGTCAAAATAAAGGCCAAGTTTCTGCAGAAGATGGACATGAATGCCCTAAAAGCTGTCACATAAAGACCTGAAGAACCTGTCGACGACTTTCTCCATCGCCTGGAGGAGGCATTCAGCAAACTCTCTGGCCACACTTGTCCTCAAGACTTAGGCGGCGAAGCAAGGCCCTGGGAAAGACTACTCTGTAGTTACATCATGGACGTCCTGAAGTCTGAACCCACTCACCTCTGATTAATACTTCATGGTTGCAGCTTCCAGAGTCTTGCAAGCTGCGAAACGTACACACGACTAACAGGTGTCAGTGCATTAGCGTTGAAGATGTGCAGGTCAACTGAGAACAGTGAGCATTGACTTTTGTAGCACTGCATCAAATGGTGACAACACAATTCAAGAAAATGTGAAGAAAAATAAATGTATGATGAATCAAGTTAAAGTTTTTACATAATTACTTTTCTTGTGATTTTAAATATTTTACTTCAAAACATTTAACTGAGTGTCAGTGACACTCTGACCTTTGTGTGGCCTACCAGTGGTTCCCAACCCTGGTCCTTGAGGAACACCATCCTGCGTGCTTTAGTTGTTTCCCTGCTTTGACACACCTGATTTGAATCAATGGGTGATTGACAGGCTTGCGTAGAACTAGATGATGCAATTAAATCACTGGATCAGGAGTGTTGGAGCAAAGAAACAACTACAACATGCAGCATGGTGTTCCTCAGGGACCAAAGTTGGGAACCAGCCCAAATTTAAATTTTCACTACTGAAGGAATTAGTCTTTTTTTTTTTTTTTTTTTCAGAACCCCAGAATGGACACATCCAAACTCTCATTGATATCTGTGCTCAGTATTTTATTTTCAAAGCGTTAAGGGTCTGTTTAACGTGTCAAACCTTTTACAGAAAACCCTGTAGTTGCACAAAAACTCACGTACGATGAGGAGGCACTTCTGATGCTTGCAGTTCAGCTGTCGTTTTCAACCCTGCAAGTGTTTTCATACAATGAGAGTTTCTTCAAGGCTTGCTTTCTACTCTGCGTTTCTGCCTGCCTGTTTTTATTGCGCTATCAGATTGTGAGACACAGGTGTGTGGTTACCATGGTGATCTTAATCAGCTGCTGAAAGCATTGTTAACATTTCTTTTGCTCTTTGTTCTCTTCTACAGTTTATTCATCAAAACCTGAACATTTTGTCAGCTTAGATTATTTCAAAATAAAAGTCCCCAATTCTTGTTATTGGGTTTTATAGAAAAACGTTGATGATGTTTGAACTTCAGGCATCGTTCAAAACGTTTTTCTACAATATTCTAGTTTGGAGAAATGGTTCAGAAAAGTGCACACTCTTAGTAACACCTTTTATTTTTGTTTCTGCACTCTGGTGGTTTTCCTGTCCACAAATGTCTGGGTGATCATTAATTTTATTTTATTTTTATTTTTTATTGTATTTGCAGAGTTCTTGAGAGACATGCAGCAAACAGTGCCCAGCTAAAAATAAACCGTCAGTGTCCTAAAAGCATCTGAATGCAGTGTGGAGCAGTGTCGTTGTGGAGTTTGTGGTTTCAGTTTGAATTCTCATTTCTCTTTTTCTCTCTCAGATTTATTTCTTTGCTAAATTTTGCAGCGTTTTGAGTGTCGGAGCAACTGCTGCACATCACAGTTCCCCTTTTTTTCAGTACAAAACAAGTAGCTTACTAGAGAATCATTTGTCAAATTTGAATGTTTAGATTTTTCATTTTGCATCTTTTGGCCCCGTCCCCTAAAGTCGTTTCTTTTTTGTTTTTTTGCTGAGACTTGATGTCTGAATAAGTTCAGCTCAGATTTTAAACTTGCAGCTTCCAGTCAGCTGCATCTGTTCTGTTGAATGTATTTATTTTAGCAGGAATGATACTGTTGATTAAAGTTGAGCTCATCAAGGTTCCCTTTAAAATTAATAACGACTAAAAACCCTGAAATTAAATGAATCGTTGTTTTTAAACTCAATTCAGAGCTCAGTAAGAGAAAGTGTAAATGTTCTGAGCTCTCATTTATACACTTTTTTTACTCTTAAGTGATCCAAATATTTTCAAGTGGGAGTGCCACAGAAAATGGTAAAAGGGCATTTTTTAATTTAACAATTATAATATATTCTTCTTAAACGTGTTAAAAGCTAAAGGGCCTGAGTATACACTGAAGTGGTCCAGAATAATCATGCTAATACCATTAGGTAGTTTGATTCATTCTGATGCACATGTGCTCGTGGTTCAACTCTCTGCTCCTCCTCTCTCAAACCTGAAACCTTCAAACAAAACTGTTGTCCAGGTGAACATTAACTTTTACCTGCAGATTCAGAAGGAGAGGTTTTCTGGCTTAATAGTAGAAAGAACAATGTTAAAGAGAGTTTTTTTAAAGGTCTTTCAAAGACGCATAGCGTATCTGATCAAATCTGAACCAAACATCCTTTATCGTCATACTTTCATATAAAAAGAATACAACTTGTTCAAACCATGAATTAGTTATAGTTAGGATTTATTGAGGAGAGAGCTCTGTTGAAAGATTATGAACAATAAATATATTACCTGTCGTAGATAGCTCTCAGAATGGCCTCAGTTTGGAAAGATAAAGTTTCATTCTGACTGGATCGATAAGTTGTTGAGTCTGAGCGAGGCCAACATCAAAATGGAATACCGTAACCTTAAACAACCCCAGTCAAACTTCCCAATTTTCAGAACTGGTCATGCTAATTATATTGTATACATTGGAAATAGTGGCAGCAGCAGTTAGCTGTAACACTTCTTTTTCAGTCTGCAGCTCTTTATTCAAGAATATTATGTTCAGGGTTTAATTTGAGCTGGATCCTGCCATAACAATTCAATTCAGTTCAGTTTATTTATATAGCGCCAAGTCACAACAGAAGTCAGCTCAGGACACTGAACAAAACAGGATCTGGGAACTCTCTTATTTTGACAGGGTGGTTCCGGTAACTGTTTGCTTGGAGCCAGTAACTCTCAGGCCTTTAATAACTTTAATGATAAAGTTATGAACACATTTGACTGCCTTGAACGAATAAAACCTATACTGGATATGTAATCTGAAAATCATTACATAAACACTAATTTTAAACATAACAGCCACTTATGAGCTTCCTAATTTCAAACAAAAGCTGCTCCTTCAAGTAAGCATTTCCACTTCTACCCTTTAAAAAATTATCCTCCCCTAAAAGTTCTGTCATGGACAATTTGATTAAAAACAAAAAATACAATTAAAAAGCACAACTAAATTGCAAATCAGTTTTACAGTTCAAGTGGGTCGTTAATAAAATTTTGATTATTTATTAAAAATATGAAAAATGTTTGATGGGTAATCAAGTTACTACATCATATATCAAAACAACAGTGCCAATTTGTAAAAAAAATAACAGTGATCAGAATACAATATTGAAAAGACAGTCCAATTTACTTTCACCAAAAAACAAAAGACTTCTCATTGTACAACTAAACAACAGAGAATTGAAGCACATGAAGGCAGTGGCAATGGAGATAGTACTCGAAGCGTGTACAGGAGGGGGTGTGTTAGGATGCTTGAGAGAAGCAGAGCATGCTGTATTCACACAAGGAGGGCTGTTGGTCAGGTTACTTCTTGTTGCTCTCTAAAATAGTTATTGAATCAAAAGTTTACAAATGTAGGTAAACGTAGATGTTTAACAACCTGTTAAAATGCACCAGAATCCAGGAAATGGCATCTATTCAAAATTTTCTGGGGGAGGACCCTCAGATCCCCCCCGCCATTTGCGTTCCAGCATCGTTTGGTTTACAAATTAAGCACTGATTATGTTCTTTCAGCCATGATAACTGTGTAGCAAAAATTTCTTCAATGTAAAAGTTTAAAAACTGTCTTTGCTTGAATCTCAGAGTTTTCTTTTTTTTGAGATTCATGTTGTTGACAGTAATCTACTGAAACCCACTCAGACGAGCTGTTAGCTCATAAATCTGGCCAGAGTTAAACTCTTTTGCCAAGCCAAAGTCTTTCAAAGACCTACCCACAACAGGTAAGATATTAAATGCAAATAACATTTCCACAGAACCCCATATCCAAAAGTCAGAATCATCAGTTTGGTTGCATACGAGAGCAAAGGATGAGAAGAAAGAGCACCAATGTTTGGATTTTTTTTTTTGGTCTAAAACAGACCTCATTGAGACATCTGCTTCTAAAAAATATACAGGTAGTCTTCGGGTTACGACGGTCTCGTCTTACGACGTTTCGAGGTTACGAACGCATCTCTCTTTTTCAAGTTATGCGGTTACGTCGGTTTTACGTCGGTTTTACGTTGGTTTTACGACATTAAACGTCGTAATTCAGTGGCGGAAGAGTACAGTTACGCGGTGCAGCGGCTGAGGAATACAGTACTGTACGGAGGAGGACGGCGTCGCTAGCATTCCTTGTAGGCAATTAGCCCTTCATTAGCCCTTCATTATTGCTCCCAAAACGCAAGGAGGACTCTTCTGATGGCAGTGCATTGAGGAAAAGGAAGACCATCACCATGGACATACGTCGAAAATCAGTTTACACGCTTGGTAAAACAGGTACGTCATATGCATTTACGTATGTTCCGACTTACGTCAAATTCGGTTAGACGCCATGTGAGAACGGATCTCCATCGTAAGTCGAGGACTACCTGTACTTGTTTTACAAAAGTAAAGAAAATCCACTTTATAAAATGATGCTTGATGATAAACTTGTCCAAACATTTAAAAACATCTGTATCTTTAGACGGTGAACAATAACAGATGTTAATAAAAGATGGTGATTTACATTAGACAGGTATGAAGATGAAACGTGATCTACTCAAACTGCCACTGGGTAATTATCCTAACCTCAATCTGAGGCCACTTTAGCTTTAGTCATATGCAATGAAATCTTCTATTTTCGTTTCTCTGAGTGCAGGGTCTGCATTCCCCCCATGTCTATCTTCAGGACCACACATGTCAGAGATCACAGACAGAAAGAATAAAGTGTCATATGGAGGTGTGTGTCTGGACTGATAAGAGAAGGGGGACCTGCAGTGTGCACATGAAGAGCCGTCATGCAGAGAGGGGTGAAAGGATGAAATCCCATCCAGTTAGAGGGACGGACCCCGCTGCTCTCACACTCAATGAAGTGGTTAACCAACATTATGTAACACAGTACCCTCAGCTGAGTTAGCTGGATCTCTCCTATAATGTTTGTGAAGCGGCAGGACGTCCTGTGTGTAGTTTTCTTTTAATGAACGCTCCACATGTTTATATCTGTGAGCGTGTGGAGTTGAGCAGCAGATGAGTCGTGCGAGGTGCATCCGTGTGACTCGTGCTGATGAGTCATGGGTGAAAACCCAACGTGCGGTGGTCCTTGTTTTCAAATGTGGGGGTCTCTCTAAGGGATTTTCAACAGGATATTAGAGAGTGGGACTCACTTCTGTGGAATCTGTCTACTTTCTATTTCCATAACATCCATTACTTTCTTTTGTTTCCCCTCACATACCTGACTCATGACGGACCAGGGATAAAGAAAAATGTTGGTATTTATATAAAGCTGGATCGCTGCACGTTTTCAAAATGATTGCAGGATTCTGAGTGGTCATTAGTATTTAATGACAAACATTAAACATGACAGACTAATTTATAATTACAGATTTGAAAGTAAAACTAAAATTAAAACAGGCTTTGTTTAGCAAAATCAACCCCGACTACAAGTTTGAGTCCTTGAAGTCAAGACTGAGCAATAGACGGATCAACGGATCAGGACCTCATCTCGTCTGCAGCAATGAGGGCGTTGTTCCAGTCTGTTGAGGTGAAGAAGCCAAGCCAAAAAGGGAACGCTCTCGATTTACTGGTCTGGGTACGTTCCAACCCTCACCTATTGTCGTTTTTTTATGGATCATGTCCGAAAGAACGAGATCCCAGAAACAAGCAAGTGACATGCACGTCCTCCACCACACTGTGAGTTTTAAAAACTGTAAAGAACACATGTCACACTGTGCAAGCTCAATGTTCTAAAATTAAAATGAGCTCTTGAGTTGGGAAGATTTGCTCAACCAGTTGTTTCAAACCTGTTGTCAGAAAATGTGCAAACTGTGAGACGTCTTTGTGAGCAGTTGGTGACTGGCACAGGACTGCTGGGCTGGAGAGAGGTCAAGAATTTAAATGTTCCAGGTTTCTCAGTTACCCCATGCATGAGCTGTGCATACTCACATACACATGAGCGCAGTCACATGTTTGCAATTTAGATCTGGGATCATCATGCAAATTTCATGCAACAGTGAAATAATGTTCAACAAACATTGCTTGTTACCACCATAAGCTTGTCAGTGTAGTCATTCCAAATGAAGAATGACAGATTCTCGTATCATTCTTGTGATTCAAACCAGTCACCAAGAGACAGAAGCTAAACTTCTTCAAAATGTCAGATTGCTTCACTCTTTAGGACTTCTTGTCCGCCATCACGGAGCAAAAAGTGGGAAATGGAAATACCCTTTGTTCATCTGTCCGTGATGTCGTGAGCATGATAACTAGGAAAACAAGTGAAGGACCAACTTCCATTTTGGTTTGTGGCTGCATCTAGGTGTAAAAAGGTCACTTTCAAATATTGGGTTGCCAGGTCAAAATACAAACCATTAATAAATGTAAATCCAAGGATTCAAGGATTTATTTTTTAATTATTAATACCAGCTCACATTTGCATGTTTATGGTACGAAATTCAAACTCAGGTCATAGATCAAGAAGCCTGACATTTCACAAATAAATAAATACAAAATAGTATATACTGTACAAAGTATGCTATACAGG
>JARVGV010000412.1:7392043-7402179 GCA_031762435.1 Hypsolebias longignatus | reverse complement strand
GCCACCACCCATCCCACATTGCACCCGACCCCTTTGGCCCCTCCCATAGGTGGTGAGCCCATGGGAAGGGGGACCCATGTCTCCTCTTCGGGCTGTGCTCGGCCGGGCTCCTTTGTTACAGTATTTAAATAGTTTATTAAAGGAGGAAGATTGGGAGTAACAGGTGATCTGTGTGATTACAGTCTGGCACATGTCATGACAAGGTTTACTGAACTTGAACTGGGACTACTGCATCTCTACTTCGTGGTTTTTCACTTATCACAGGTGGGCGTGGTCCCAAACCACCCGTGATAAACGAGGAACTGCTGTATATATTTTAAGGCTTCATAAACCCTTCCCACTCTTGCAATGTTCTAAACTCTCTAAATGCTCTAAAAGAGTACAGCGTGTCATGATCTCCGCTCTCCACCACAACCACACTCATGCTTATCACCTGTGTCACCCACGTCTTCCTCCTGCTGCACGTGTGCTGCGCGTCTTAACGCTCCCCAGTCTCTGCCTCCCTGCCACATTGATCACCTCATGCCTGAAGTATCCAGCATTCTTGTTCCTGTTCTTGTTCCTAAGTGCTAGGTTTGGGTCATGCTAGATTATTTAAACAATCCATGTCACTTGTGCGATTCAATACGGTATAAGAGAGACCCCCCCACCCCACCCTTCTTTTTTCGAGGCTGTCTGTTGCTCGCTCGCCTGTTGTGTGTCTGTGACACGATGGGGAAAGACAGACCTCACCCCCTGCTTTCTCCTTCTCTGCTGTGACAGCCTCAGAAAGAGAAAGGAGGGGGTGGGGTCTGTCTTTCCCTATCGCCAATCGTGTGTCGTGTAGATACAATCTTGTGTTGAAAAACCGCGATAGAGCAAGTCAACAAAAGTTGAACAGCAAAGTAGTGAGGGACTACCGTGTGTTAGAGGAAAGTACGGTATATTTTTACGCAACATAAAAACTATAAAGCATAGTTTCTTCAAATGATAGGTGTGGCCAGTTTGTACATACAGTAGTCCCTCGCTACTTCGCAGTTCGACTTTCACAAACTTGTTACATCGCAGTTTGTCAAAGCACATTAACATATTTAAAAATACAATCAAAATAATTCTTCATGACACGATTGTCAACTTTAATATTATGTGATTGGGACAGTACGGGATACTGTACAATAAAAACTTAACGAAAATAAAATATTTCAGACAGGCGCTGTCATTTTGTAGTTTTCTCTCAGTAAGCCTATACTGTGTCGCCATTCATGAGGATTACATCTCCCAGAGGCCAACGGGGCCCCGCCCAGAAGCCTCGTTGCCTTCTGCTGAAACACAAAGAGGGAAAGTTTTGATCTGATCCAAAAAGTTTGATTCTTATTACAGTGACTTCGGCACCCAACGGATTCAGTGCCGCATGGAACCGGACCAGAACTGGACCTCCCAGACCCATCAGCGAATCCGAGAAATGTTAGCCAGTCCACAAGGACTTCCGAGCGGGGGACATGCCGCCATAAGTCCGGTGCTCCCTCCGGAGCCCACCGGGACTTTTTCATAGCTCAATCGGACCACTGGTCCTGCGCCGGCCACCTGAAGGTCCGCCCCCCCCCCCCACCCCCAGACACAAAATGCACTTTGGCGCACAAGAGCTGCACAGAACCAGAGCAGAACTGGATTCCCAGATCCATTGGCGAACCCAAGAACTGCTAGCCGGCCCACAAGGACTTCTGAGCAGGGACGGGCCACTGTAGGTCTGGCTTCTCTGGAGCCCACTGGGACTTTTTGTCATCCAGATTTGGACTCAGTTTCATCTTGTGTTGGCCAACTGAACCCCCACACCCCAAAAAAGCGCTTCAGTGCTCAAGGATTGCACAGAACCAGACCAGAACTGGACCCCCATCCCCCAGACCCATCGACGAATCCGAAAGCTGGCCCACAAGGACTTCAGAGTGAGGGATGCACCACTGTAGGTCTGACCTCTCTCTGGAGCCCACCTCCACTACCCCGAGCCAGAGAGCTGACCAGAACCAGCAGGTAGGTCCACAGCCTCATACATGTCTGTTGTTAAAATGACGTAGGTTTAAGAGTTTAGATCATTGCAAGAGTGTGGGACGGGTTAAAATAAGTACAACATCCCTTCTCTGCAGATTTTCACTTATTGCAGGGGGGTCTCGAACGTAACCCCCCCACAATAAACAAGGGACTACTGTATGCTCACAACATGCACGAACAGACAGAGGGTATCTCCAGTTCCCCCACTTTGCTCTGTGATGGGGACAAAAAGGAGTTCCTCTGCATGACCTCAGCGTGCCCCACACACCTGGCCTGCATCCAGCCCTTCGGCCACAGAGGTTTCACCTCCGTCTCCATGAAGGCTTTCAGGTACTCTTCCAGAGACAACGTGTTCTTGCCCTCCAGCTCGTAGCAGCCGAGCTTCACCTGCACCAGGTTACACAGCAATAACCTGCAAACACATAAACATGAAGGAAATCACAGAATAATGAGTCCAATCTGTTTATTTTTGTTACTAGTCCAGCATCTAAAAACCTCCAACCTGAGCTTGTCGTCCCATACAAACTTCTTCCGAGGCCCCATCACCCTCTTCCCTGGTTTCTCCTCGTCATCATCTTCTGAACCATTTTTGTCTCCTTCCTCAGACTGCTGCCTGTGAGGCGAGGAGGCATTGCGTGCTTCAAGCACCACTAAAGCGTTCAACTTTTAAAATAAGAGCTGGTTTCTTACTTTGCCACTTTGGCGATGCAGTCCATGTTGTAGCGAGCGACCTGCTCTGGCATCACACTGCACACGGCCAGCTTCAGCTTCAGCAGCGGCGTCCGCAGCCGGTCGTCCTGCGAGGCAGAGCCGTGTCAGAAATTACAGACATATCCAGGACAGCAGCACTCGCACGCTAAATATAGCCGCACAGTGGGAACAATGACAGGTAGAACCAAATCGCAGCTCCTCAGACACTTCAACACACGAGCCAGCTCAAAGGCTCTGCCTTCAAAAAGCTAAACCAGTTCGGTTTTATTAAATACCTTCCACATTACAAAACAGTAAGTAAACTGTTTTGTACTGATAGACTGTGAGCTTCTTCATTCATTAGGTTGATTATTTAATTTTTTTAATTAATCTGCCTTGACCCCAGCAGAGTGTTAAATTTATTAAAAATCAGGCGCATCCATGAACAGCCCGGTGTTGTTACACCATTTTGTTTACTGTTCCCACAACGGACTGGAGCAACACATCCAGGTAGCCCTGACTCAGAGCTTTATTCTGCAGCTCCTCCAGTTTAACCAACAATAAATGTGCCTGAGTAAAACACACGCAGATCTAAAAAGTTGAGCAGATTATAAAGAAAAATATGGTCAGATTTAGCAGGAAATTATAACTATTAATCTAAAATTAATATTAAACTAAGTCTTGGTGTTTCATTTACTAAATGGGAACTGTTAGTAATATAGAGAAAGCATAAATTACAGTGTGCTGCTGTGATCCATTTTTCTTCTGTAAGTTTTTCAGCATCTTTTTGTTCCTGTTTTTATTTGATATATCAACAAATCATAAATCAAAACATTCAGCTCGTTCAGGACTATCCTGCTACGACTTTTAGTGTTGGTGCAACTTTAGCTTTTTGAATTATTTAGCATTTTCTACCATTTTTTTTCCTCAGAAAATGAACCGAGCTCATTTTCCATCCTTCAAATCTTTAGATGTGTTTACAACATTTTACTGCTGCTTTCACATTTTGTTCTGCTTCAGTTTCTTTCAGCTTCCTTCTGCAAATTAAAACCTATTTTTCTGCTAATTTCAGCTCTTTTGTGCTCCTTTTAGCTCATTTGTACAAGTTTCAACTTTAACTGCTATTTCAGCTACTAGTAAACTGTTTTATGCTAATTTTAGCATTTCCAGCTAATTCCACATTTTTTGCACTCGTCAAGTTTTTTCAGCCTAATTCAGCTAAATGTGCTCTCTACACTTCCTTCTGGTAATTTAAGCTTCTTTCTGATTTTTTAGCTAATGTTCAGCCTTTTTTATTTGCTAATTCTAGGTTGTTGTTTTTTTTTTTCAGATAATTTCTACCTTTGTGTTCATTTCTGCTTCTTTCACCCTAATTAGGCAAACATTATTTCTGCTTTCTTCTGCTAATTTAAGCTTGTTTTTCAGCTACCTTTATCATTTATATTTTTAGGTAATTTCAGCTATTTTCAGATAAATTCAAGGTTTTCATGGTAATTCCAGCTACTTTCAGCCTAATTAACTTATTTCTAATTATATCAGCATATGTTCCTTTCAACGTTTTCCTCCTAGTTTTAGTTATTTCAGTTAGTATTTAGCGTTTTTAATGCAATTTTTTTTTCAGCTAATTCCACTTCTTTTTTTTTCTAATTTCAACTCTTTCTGCTTCCTTCTGGTAGTTTAAGCCTTTTTCTGCCTTTTCAGCTACTCTTCAACTATTTGCAAATTTCCACCTTTTTTAAGCTCATTTCATAATTTCTGTGCTTATTTCAACCTAATTCAGCAAATATGTGTTCTTTCTGCTTTCTTCTACTAATTTAGGCTTGTTCTTCCTTTTCAGCTAAAATTCAGCATGTTTTTAGCTAATTTCGGCTGTTTTTCATCAAGTTCTTCAGCAATAAGCATTCACACTGCATTTTCACAGGAAATGCAATTTATCTTGCTTAATTTAATAACAATTCTTGAGTACATTGTTGGCAGTCATTGTTCAGATTGTAAGCTTTACGTAAAGTGTACAAATGTTCAGTTAATGTTTTCATGGGCCAAAGACAAACCCGCTGTCGAGTTTGAACAAATATAATGCGGTCAGAATAGAGTTAAATGAGTTTAAAATACTGTTACACACAGTTTGAAGCAATATTGCAGGATGGCACACACTCAAATCATTGCTGATGACTCTCAGCTACTACCACAGCGAAGTGCAGCACAGACCTGAACGTTGAGGCTGAGCTTCTTGAGGCGTTTGAGCAGAGCTTCTTTATTGCAGGGCACGAAGGCTTCCAGGTGGGAGTAGACGGCTGAGCGCACCTCCGCAGGCTGCTCCTGAACCTGCAGCTCGATGCTGATGGACACAGATGAACAGCGGTTAGCACTCTGCTGCTGCAGCGCTGGGCTGTAAACACAAACTAAATGGTACCGACTCCAGCAGGATGTTGTTCATGTCCAGTGTGAAGAACTTCTTCCTGCCTTCTTCATCGAACAGACGGGACGCCTGCAGAAAGAGGAAGAAGATGAGGATGGTGTGGCGTTCACACACAGCTGGGATGTTGGGAAGGAGTGAAGTCGTCACCGCTCGCAGGTCTTCGATGCGCTTTGCGAGCGGGCCTGGCAGACCACCGGGGAGAGGAGGTGGTGGCATCATGTTAGCTTGAGCTGCTCGACCGCCGCCGCTTTTATGCCCAAACGACCCGTTCTCTCCCTGCGTGGGACTGCCGGGCTGAGGAGAGTCCAGCATCCCGAAGTCCAGGTCGCCCATCATGTCCTGCAGCATGTCGTTGTTGGCGGAGCCCAGCAGTGACATCACAGCCTGGTCATCGGTCAGGTCCGACACGTTGTTGTTGTCGTTGACGACGACCTTGACGTGGGCGCTGATGGGCGCGCTGATGGCGCTGGGCACTTTGGCGTTGGGTCGAGGCAGGCCACCCGCGGCAGCCATGTTCTTCTTGCGCATCTCCTCTTTCTCGCGGGTGAAGCGGCGAAGCATGTTGGCGAGGTGCAGAGAGTCCTTCATCAGCTTCTTCCTCTTTTTCTTCTCTGGGCGGTGAACGTTCAGAGCCGAAACTCTGCCAGAACAAAAAACACGTGCAGAATAAACAGAATTACTGAGTGAACACCGACTACATCCCACACAGGGCTGGGAAACTCATCAAATTTATAGTTTCTACTTTTTTAATCTGATAAAACTCTTTTAAACATATTTGTGCAACCGAACTTCAGAGTAAAGAAGTCGATGTCAACAAAACAAGATATAAAAAGTTGTACCAGAGCGTCACCAGCCAGGACAGAGTTACCATTTAACAGGTTCACTCTACATTTACTGATTAATTATGAAATGTAGAGTCAATTTATTACAGTATAGATTACAAAACAAAGATGTACTTGTTTTATAGCAACATGAAAAACTTTGGATAGAAACATTGGATGGTTTTCCATTTGAATAATGACAATTTGATAATCATAAAACATGGGAGTTTAGAAAAACAAAAGCAAATTTTTTTGCAGGAAACCAGATTTCTTAAAGCTCTAAAATATATTGTATATAATGTATGCAGTAGTCCCTCGATAACTCGCGGTTCGTTTTTCAAGGACTCGCTCTATCGCGGTTTTTCAAAATAAGATTAGACATGACACAACTGGCTGATTGATGGATGAGCCACATGATCGACATGGAATTTTATTTTAAATAAATTATTTTAAATGATTTAGCGCCTGCTGAATCATTAGGTGCAGGGAGAAGATCGCTCCTGCAGCCTGCCATGATCTCCACTCTCTGCCGCCTGCGGCTCTCTGCCACGCCCACATTTCTCCAGCTGCATCAGCTTTGTGAAGAGTTAACCCTTTTGCTGTCCAGATGCGCCGATCGACTTTTGTCTTCCATCATAAAATTCAAAGTATGTCACATCAATAAAATCATCATAATCACAAAATATATGTGTTAAAAGTAATTTTAAATTATTTTAAAACTTCTATGTTCAGTTGTTTTAGTGTACCGCTATACTGTATTGTAATAAATTACTATCTTTTTTAAATTCACGTTTATCACTTTATACAGTATAATATATTTGTGTAAATATTTTGTCAGTTATTTAAAGTGAAAATTAAGGCAATTCACTGGTATTTAGGTGTAATAAGCCATTTATAAACTGTACAAATAATTGTTTTTTTAATGATCACGATTAGGATAAGGACAAAATAAGTGTAATTAATATTTTCCATAATCGAGCAGACCTTATCTTACTGCTCATCAGCAAAAACTACAAGAGTAAGAATTTTGTCCTGATTTACAGTTTAAATTAGGTTCATTTTTAAGACTTTGTCAATAAACTGTCAGTTTTACAATGAAAACAACAAGAGGAATGAAGTAACGAACAGATATATAAATATTTAACAGAAATATAAACAATGTACCATAAGCAATTTTCTAACTTTCAGCTTCCTTCTGCTGCTGGACCTCGTTCAGACATCAAGCCCTCCACGTCTCGTTTGTAATCTTTAGTCCGTGCTTTAAACTTGTGGTTTTGTACTGCATGGTTTCTAATGCTGGAAAGTCTCCTTGAGTGTATTGGAAGGCGCCAACAAATAAAATGCATTCTTCTTCTTATTATTATTATTATTACTATTATTATTATTCAAGATCTTGTGTGAATAAAAAACTGTCAACCTCTCAGTAAACTCACCCAGGCTTTGGTAATTTGTTTTTTCTGGGTTTCTTGTCCTCTAGAATGCCACCATCTTGCTTTTTCCGTCGTTTCTTCATCGCTCGCTCTTCACCATCTTTCATTTTCTATAAAGACGTAAGAAATGTAAACTATTGGTGTTAAGCATCACAGCCAACTGTGAATTAATCCACGTGTGCTGTTTTATTAAAATAAAATTTAAAAAACTTTCAATCTCTGAACAGACTGAGTGGAGCGGACCTTGAAGTGGTGATCCTCGGCGTTCGTGTTGTCCCCCTCAGAGTCTGACGCAGGCCTGAACTGCAGAGTGCCCGTGTTGATGTAGAAGCCGCCGTGTTTTGTGGTGAGAGACACCGGCACCAGCTCATCATACTGAGGTGGACAGAACATCACACAAAGCTTTGTTCCAGCTCACTATGTCTCCATGAATGAACTGAAGCTGGACTGATTTTTTATTTGCTGTTTTATTGACTTCCACCTAAAAAAAGCAGAGTCAACAATCATGTGTAAACTCACAGCTTCTGAATTATCTATGAAGGGGTCGGTCTCATCGTAGCCATAACCGATGTCGATGAGATCTTGCATCCGGTCCTTTTTCTTCTTCTTTGGGCAGCCTCCCTGTAAAAGGAGGAAAAGCACAGAATAGAAAATGTTCAACATTATACAACAGACAACATTAATATATATACATTCTTCCATTATGTAAATTTATTAAACAGCATGGGATACATTTTCATTGTTATGCTGATGATACACAGTTATATTTGCCCATGAAACCCAATGAATCCAATCAGTTACTTAGACTACAAGCATGTCTTAAAGACATAAAAACCTGGATGACCCTAATTTTTCTGTTTCTGAACACAGACAAGACTGAGGTTTTAGTTTTTGGACCTGAGCATCTTAGGAATTAATTTTTCCAGCTCTAATGTTAAAAATCTTGGTGTTATTTTTGATCGGGACATGTCTTTTATCTCCCACATTAAAAACGTTACTAGAACTGTCTTCTTCCACCTGCGTAATATCACTAAAATTAGAAACATCTTATCTAAAAATGATGCAGAAAAACTGGTTCATGCAATTGTCATGTCTAGACTGGACTGTTGCAATGGTTTATCTGGGTGTCCAAATAATTATTTAAAATGTCTTCATTTGATCCAAAATGCTGCTGCCAGAGTCTTAACTGGAGTTACTGGGAGAGATTATATCTCTCCAGTTTTAGCTTCTCTCCACTGGCTCTCTGTCAAGTCCAGAATAGAATTCAAAATCTTACTTCTAACCTACAAAGCCCTCAACAACCTAGCTCCATCTTATATTACAGATCTTATGGTTCTATATTTTCTTAACAGAACACTTCGCTGTCAGACTGCAGGCTTACTTGTGGTTCCTAGAGTTTCCAAGAGCATAATGGGAGGAAGATCTTTCAGTTATCAGGCTCCTCTCTTGTGGAACCAACTTCCAGTTGCTGTCTGTAGGGCTGACACATTGTCCAGTTTTAAGACTGGGCTTAAGACTTTCCTGTTTGATAAATCCTATAGTTCACCCGCTTCGAATGTTATCAGTCATTAAATGGCCATTTTTAGTTATTATCATCCCCATAGGTTCTGTTCAGACTGTCCCTCATGTGCCTCCTAGTAGATTTAAAGGTATGTTATTATTGCTGATAATAGTCAGGTGGTTAGATTAAGGGTCAATGGTCAGGAGGTTAAGTTTAGGGTCAGTGCTCAGGGTCAGGTGTAAGGTTAGGTTTAGGAAAAGGGTTAAATAAAGCTGACAAAAAACCCTGGTTTTAGAGGAGGCAAAGCTGCATATCATCAGCGATAAGAACATACCTTTAAACCAACTAGGAGGTACAAGAGGGCCAGTCTGAACACAACCTATGGGGATGATAACAACTAATAATGGCCATTTAATGGGCTGACAACATTTGAAGCCGCTATATAGTTAGGGTTGGCTTGTTATGCTGCCATAGACAGACTGCTGGAGGACAAATTGACCACTTTTTTTTTTTTAAATTAACAGTTACAAATGCATATACTGTATATGAATAGTTTGCATTTGAAATTATTTCTGTCTTAACATGAGATGATGTCCCACGATTCCTGATCTAAAATTGTGTATCTGTTCTTCCTCCATGTCCTCTAAAACCCAGCTGGTTGAAGCAGATTGTCGCTTGTCCTGAGCCAGGTTCTGCCAAAGGTTTCTTCCTCATGAGGGAGTTTTTCCTTTCCACGGTCACCTTCATGCTTGCTCAAGATAAGAGTTTGCTATGAAGTTAAACTCAAAGCAGTCTGCTCCTCTGATAATGTTATTAACATACTCTTTATGTATATGAATGTTTCTGTTAAGTGCCCTGACATGACTTCTGTTGTGACGTGGTGCTATATAAATAAGCTGAATTGAATTGAACTTATCATCACTCATGTTTGTGTTCTTTGAGTTCTTTAGGAGTATATAAAATCAGTTGAAAAAAATTAAACTTTTGACTTACATTTCTGAACAAGATCACAAATGCTACATCCGTATTGTCTATCATCTTGTTACATCGAGAGTCCTCATTTAACCCCTTATGAATAACTCACCTTTGCCCTCTTAGTTTCTGCATCAACTTGCACTAATTAGCAAAATGTATGTAAAGTATAATTATTTATACAGGTAGTCCCCGGTTTAAGGCGTCATTGGTTTATGGCATTTTGCGTTTACGGCACCGCCCCCAGTGACGTCATCGCGCCGTACGTTGCCTTTTTT